>CAJQUW010001711.1:50000-52250 GCA_907163375.1 Prostheceraeus crozeri
CCAAACGTTTTACAATCAAATTTTAACCATGCCTCTTGAGCATGTTCATAGTCCTCTACTGGACAATCTTCACCCGTCAAATCGTTTTTGAATTTGTCAATGGAAGGAAGGGTTGTTTCATTTAGTTTAGACATTGAGCTAAAATACGCATAAGGAAAGACTCCTTTGCGAGTGATTATTTCATCCGTTAAGTTTGGATAGTGTTTCTTCAAAGTTTGACTATGGGGAAGAAACTTGAGATTTCGAACGAGAGAAGCTAGTGACGCTGACATGAATTGAAATGAATCTAAAAATTTTATTTCGAAGAAGACTGTCTTATTTTCTTTAGTTTTATCTACTGGTACTTTTGCTGTCATTGCCATGAATTTTTCTCTCGTTTGTGCTATTACATTTAACTGCCACGATTTCATCTGGCTCAACCCTCCTTTTATGAGCATATGACTGTCATAGCCCTTAAAGTTATGAAAAATGACGGGTAGTACACGACGTCTCAACCTAAGTGAAAAGTTACATTTGGAGCAGAGTGCGTTTCTAAATTTACCAGTGATGTGATCATGATCACGCACTTTCTTAATTTTATCGTCATCAAACGTTTTATGACATTTAGGACAGGATGTGCAACTTTCAAATTTTTGTTTGTCTTCATCTGACATATGTAGTGACTTACGCTGCAATTGGGAATCATATGATTGTTGAAATTTAGCAGCTTTATCGAGAAATTCTAGAAATTTTGAAATGCAATCTTCACCTTGCCAAGTATGCATTTTGTTTTGTCTATTCCTAAAGTGGTCATGCCATACTTCATAGCAGGATATGGCTGCTGGCTTGTGGATGATATCATCAATGTAGCATTCTATGTCTGCGTAAATGACACGCAGGGGACTTAATTCGTCACCATTATCCCTATGTGAAAATATTTTATCTTTGGGCATGCGTTCCATTTGTAATTTACCTCGCTTGCACCATTCATAGTGAGTTTCAAATTTATCTTTACTCCAAAAGGAGCGGATGCAGCGGTTCGCATACAAAATGTTCACCTCTTTTAGAGTGCCCCAAGTGAGTGTACAAGCGAGAGATTTTGGGAATACCACAGTAGTGCCATTCCTCGCTATCATCTTGTTTTACTAATAAGAGGTTGACTACACGTTCATAACAAGTTGAACGTGAATTATAGCGGGCACCCTTCAACCCCTTCTCCCACACGTGAACGACAATTTTAATCTTATTATGTTTTTCGAACGTTTCTACATCTTTGATTTTCATGTTGTTACTATCACAACCTTCAAAGTCTAGTTCATCCTCCCACTGTCTATAGCTATAGGTGCGATATCGATGCGCGTTGATATCATTATAGTGAAGGATGGATAGGACTGCATATTTGAAACACTGTGATTTACAATCGACATTGATGACAGCTTTCTTATTATACAACGTTTTTGGTAGTTTAAATGTGCCTCGAGCTGCATGACTTTCTAATAGGGAAATTTTGAATATGGCTGAGTCCACACCATCAAAAATGAGAGCGCTGTCGCGTTGATTGAATTTATCTACATTTGATTTTAAACATTGAATGTGAAAATTTAGCCAAGACTCGCAGTCTACAACTTCGGTTGCGGAAGAGGAAGGAACATGAAACTGTATTCTCTCCGTCACTTGACCCGTTTGAAAATCTATCTTAATATATTTTAGTTTAAGGTAGATGAGCGCCTTCATTCTAAAATTGTCTAAATTGTTGAAGAGCGCTTCGATAATGTTAGAATTTTGAAGGAGCCACTCAGGAAAATCTACTATTTGAGTATTGGACTCCATGCAGTAGTCGCGTACTAAATTATTATGTGAAACATTAATGAGGGAGATGGTAGAGGTACCGGTGATCATTTGGTGTAGTGATCATTTGCATGCGTGTGTTGAAGTCTGTGCGAAGATCGCTGAAAGTGACTATCAAAAGAAAGAGGGCACAAATCGCAAGGAAAGGAGATGTCATCGTCAGAATCAACTTCACCTCCGGAGATTGACGCCGCTTTGCGTTGACACACACGTTGTTTGATGTGTCGAAGGAGACTGTGCTTCCTTGTAAACATATGTCCGCAGTCGGCACATTCCACTCGTTGCCTTGCCGCGAGAGTCCTGAGCTGGAACTCACATCACCTGAAAGAGAAATCATTCTTTCATCTCTGTTCAAGTCTCAGTGTATTGTTACAACCTACCTTGACTCAACAACTCTAAACTTTCCTCGAAAGGAGGGCGTTG
>CAJQUW010001712.1:0-114754 GCA_907163375.1 Prostheceraeus crozeri
TCATCCCAAAACCTCCAAAACCTGACTTTTCCAACTCTGACGTTTTCCTGCCATTTTCTCCCTTTAACCCAGAAAAATTAGTCCAAAACTGAGCTGTTTCCACGCATTTTTCTCACTTTTAGCTTTCATTTGAGACTATTGCACGACTTTCTACCATCTCTCACACCAAAGTTGGAAGTTTGGCAGGAGGGGGGGGATGACGTCTTCGAAACTTTTTCTCTCCAATGTCGCTGGAAACATCCTTCCTAACCCAACATTTCACGTAGAGTGCGAATTTGCACTCCGTTTTCTCATCCGAGGCCTCCTTCCTGGCGAATTCCAGCCTTTCTCATCCCAAAACACAAACACCGCGCCCTTTTCTACTCTTATCCTCCAACTCATGCCTACGCCTTCCTTCCACCTTGACTATCAAATTCCTCCATCCTTCCTTCCTTCCAGAGGGGGGGGGGGGAGGGACCTGTTTCCTCCTCTCGGACCCATTCCTCCCAGCTAGTGATGAAAATTTTCCGGAAAATTTTGAATCAAAATTTTCCGTGGAAAATTATGGAAAAAGTTGGAAAATTTTGGAAAACTTTGAATGATTTGATTTTTTTGACAGGCCCTATAATTTGAGCGCTTCCACTGCCGATAGGCAGCTACGTTCCAATAAATTGGGTCTGAATAGTGATGCAAATGGAAAATTTTCCAGAAAATTTTCCGGAAAATTTTCCAAATTTTTCAAAATTTTCCAATGGAAAAATGAATCACTTAAGTTCATAGGAATACATCTTTCTATTGAATTATCACAGAGCCTAAAATTCTAGAGAAAGCGAAATTTATACATCAAGCAATGAACGTTTTCGACAAACGAGGCGATGGTTCTGCTTGTGCCATACACCAGGAAGGGTCTGTCACTGGTTGCCTCTGCTTCAGTAATGCAATGTGAAACTAAAATGCTTACCGCCTCAAATTCCAAGAATAGCTGAATTGCGATACATTTCATTGCTGAAGCAAGCAGTAGCGACAGTGACAAATAACATCTTTACTGACGGAGGTCTGTAGCATGAACTGGTGATGAGCCTGAAGAGGAGGTCATACAGAGGATTTATGAAATTTATAAATAAAAGTTGTTTAATTTTGAAATTCTTTTAACTTGATGTTTGAATCTCGAACTTAACGAAATCATCATGACATCTGTAAACATACTGAGCGACCAGACCTTGTAGATTCAGATTTAGCTATTCATATAGTAAATGTCACAATTACTGCACAGCAAACACACGTAATGTGGCACAGGACAGGCAGGATTTCTCGTAAGTCATCATAAGTTCTTATTGTTACTCATATTTACACAGGATACGACCTACCTACCATTAGAAAATTATTACTCTATAAGCATTTTAAATCTATTATTGCTTTATTCTTTTTTTTCAGTGGCTCTGCTTGGTGTGTGGTGCGATTTGTCTTCTAATTGTTAACCTATTTCGCCTAAGGTTAGCCTTTGCTGATTTGATTCATATCCATGAGTATTAAAGAGCTTGTTTAGAAACGTTAAAGATGTTAAAGATGCTCGCCTAGTTGAAAAGCATAAGAAAAGAATTTTTTTTAAAAGATACAATGCCTTTTTAAACATGAAAAAATCTGAAAGAACTTTAAGAAAACATTTTGTTCATTGACCTGTCCATTAACTCACATTTCTAATTTAATTTTGAGCCAACTGTATGCCTAGCACTATCTCAAAATCACTACAGGTGCAGCAATGTATCCTACGATGATGTGTATTGACGCAATACAAGTCAAACAGTCAATTGAATAACTTCCCCATTACAGAACATTAATAGTAACCCCGTGGCAAATTCAAGCGCAAAATGTGAAATGCTAAGTCATCATGCTGACTCAGCCCCCCCCCCCTCTGGAAGGAAGGGAGATGGTCAAGGATGTGCTGGGAGTAGTGATGCAAATGGAAAATTTTCCAGAAAATTTTCCGGAAAATTTTCCAATTTTTTCAAATTTTTCCGGAAAATTTTCCAATGGAAAATTTTGAAATTTTTTTTTCGGTGATTGACGTTTTTGCCTTTGTTTTGGAGACTTGTTGCAGTCGTTTGAAAAGACTATGTAATATTCAAAGACCGAAAACTTCTCTATCATCCCTGCATGTCAACTTTTGGAACCAACTGCACCCTCCATGTCTATTTCAGATCTTTCCAACTGAATCAGATATTAAATGGATTTCAGATTTCTCTAATTGAATTTCAGATATCTGTCAGAAACTCAACTTTGAAAGGATCTTAGATTCAACTGGAGAACCTCCAATTCATCTGGAAAAGTCTGAAATTCATTTAAGTAGATCTGAAATCGATTGGGAACTATCTGAACCATCTGAACCAGCTGGAAATGGAATGTGTAGTTTGTCCTCCAAGAAGATATTGGAAAATACGCCAGAAGTCAGAAGCTATCATATAGATATTCTTCTACTCATCACAGATATCTTTAGTTCCCAAATCTCACGAGTTTACAGTCTTTATATACATGTATCTTTCAATATATGGTCGCTCATGTATAATGCTGTGTTGGACTGTGTGCTTCTGCTTCACATGTTCATCAACACGTGGAGAATTTGTATCATTGCAATCAAGGCTGCATAATAGAGCTTAACTTTCAAGCCACAAACAAACTCCCAAATAAAGTGCATTATTTTTGCTCCAGATCTTTCACAATGCATGAAATTATACCCCTATTGTAAAGGGAAAAATTAATGTTCTCCAAAAGATGTCTGTGTTATAATATTAAAAATGGCAACAATTGCCACAAGCAACTGCTGGCAAAGGAATGCTCAAAATCCGCGGACGGGATTCGCATTGCTACGATTGTTTTAATCTAAATGACATGATGAAATCAAGAGTGTTAGAACAATTCTATTGATGTGTCTATGCCTCGGCTGTGATAGAAAACGTAAAAATTATATCACAAAAATTCAAATTTCTTCATTTTTCAAAATCGTTTTATTCAAAATAATGATCAAACTCACCAGTTTTATAGACCCATTCTATTGGTGTGTAGCTGCCTCGGCTGTGGAAGCGGTCAAAGCATATAGGGCTTATCACAATAAATCAGAACTTTCAAAATTTTCCAAAATTTTCCGATTTTTTCCAAAATTTTCCAATATTTTCCAAAATTTTCCATGGAAAATTTTGATTCAAAATTTTCCGAAAAATTTTCATCACTAGATCTGAAGCAGTTGATTTCATCATTATTTCGATTAAAGCGATCGTAGCAATGCGAGTTCCGTCCGCGGATTTTGAACATTCTTTTGCCACCAAAGGCTTGTGCTAATTTGTTAGCATTTTTAATTGTCAAACAGACACCGTTTGGCATAACGTGAATCTTGCTTTTCAATAGGGGTATAATTTCATGAAATGTGAAAGATCTGGAAGAAAAATGATATATTTCATCTGGGAGTTTGCTAATTGTTTGCTTGAAAGTTAAGGTTTATTATGCAACGCATTTGATGCAGCGGTAGTGATGAAAATTTTCCGGAAAATTTTGAATCAAAATATTTCATGGAAAATTTTGGAAAAAATCGGAAAATTTTGGGAAATTTTGGAAAATTTTGAAAGTTCTGATTTTTTGTGATAGGCCCTATGCTTTGACCGCTTCCGCAGCCGAGGCAGCTACACACCAATAGAATGGATCTAAAAGTGGTGATCTTGATCATCATTTTGATTAAACCGATTTTGAAAAATGAAAAAATTTGAATTTTTGTGATATAATTTTTACGTTTTCCATCACAGCCGAGGCATAGACACATCAATAGAATTGTTCTAAAACTCTTGATTTCATCATATCATTTAGATTAAAACAATCGTAGCAATGCGAATCCCGTCCGCGGATTTTTGAGCATTCCTTTGCCAGCAGTTGCTTGTGGCAATTTGTTGCCATTTTTAATATTATAACACAGACATCTTTTGGGAGAACATTAATTTTTCCCTTTACAATAGGGGTATAATTTCATGCATTGTGAAAGATCTGGAGCAAAAATAATGCACTTTATTTGGGAGTTTGTTTATGGCTTAAAAGTTAAGCTTTATCATTCAGCCTTGATTGCAATGATACAAATTCTCCATGTGTTGATGAACATGTGAAGCACAGGCACACTGTCCAACACAGCATTATGCATGAGCGACCATATATTGGAAGAGAAGACTATAAACTCATGAGATATTTGGAAACTAAAGATATCTGTGATGAGTATAAGAAAATCTATATGATAGCTTCTAACTTCTGGGGTAATGTCCGATATCTTCATGGAGGACAAACTACACATTCCATTTCTAGCTGGTTCAGATGGTTCAGATAGTTCCCAATCGATTTCAGATCTACTTAAATGAATTTCAGACTTTTTCAGATGAATTAGAGATTCTCCAGTTGAATCTAAGATCTTTTCAAAGTTGAGTTTCTGACAAATATCTGAAATTCAATTAGAGAAATCTGAAATCCATTTAATATCTGATTCAGTTGGAAAGATCTGAAATAGACATGGAGGGTGCAGTTGGTTCCAAAAGTTGACATGCAGGGATGATAGAGAAGTTTTCGGACTTTGAATGTTACATAGTCTTTTCAAACGACTGCAACAAGTCTCCAAAACAAAGGCAAAAACGTCAATCACCGAAAAAAAAATTTCAAAATTTTCCATTGGAAAATTTTCCGGAAAAATTTGAAAAAATTGGAAAATTTTCCGGAAAATTTTCTGGAAAATTTTCCATTTGCATCACTACTCCCAGCACATCCTTGACCATCTCCCTTCCTTCCAGAGGGGGGGGGCTGAGTCAGCATGATGACTTAGCATTTCACATTTTGCGCTTGAATTTGCCACGGGGTTACTATTAATGTTCTGTAATGGGGAAGTTATTCAATTGACTGTTTGACTTGTATTGCGTCAATACACATCATCGTAGGATACATTGCTGCACCTGTAGTGATTTTGAGATAGTGCTAGGCATACAGTTGGCTCAAAATTAAATTAGAAATGTGAGTTAATGGACAGGTCAATGAACAAAATGTTTTCTTAAAGTTCTTTCAGATTTTTTCATGTTTAAAAAGGCATTGTATCTTTTAAAAAAATTCTTTTCTTATGCTTTTCAACTAGGCGAGCATCTTTAACATCTTTAACGTTTCTAAACAAGCTCTTTAATACTCATGGATATGAATCAAATCAGCAAAGGCTAACCTTAGGCGAAATAGGTTAACAATTAGAAGACAAATCGCACCACACACCAAGCAGAGCCACTGAAAAAAAGAATAAAGCATAATAGATTTAAATGCTTATAGAGTAATAATTTTCTAATGGTAGGTAGGCTATCCTGTGTAAATATGAGTAAAATAAGAACTTATTGATGACTTACGAGAAATCCTGCCTGTCTGCCACATTACGTGTTTTGCTGTGCAGTAATTGTGACATTTACTTATATGATAGCTAAATCTGAATCTACAGGTCTGGTCGCTCAGATGTTTACAGATGTCATGATGATTTCGTTAAGTTCGAGATTCAAACATCAAGTTAAAAGAATTTCAAAATTAAACAACTTTTATTTATAAATTTCATAAATCCTCTGTATGACCTCCTCTTCAGGCTCATCACCAGTTCATGCTACAGACCTCCGTCAGTAAAGATGTTATTTGTCACTGTCGCTACTGCTTCAGCAATGAAATGTCGCAATTCAGCTATTCTTGGAATTTGAGGCGGGTAAGCATTTTATTTCACATTGCATTACTGAAGCAGAGGCAACCAGTGACAGACCCTTCCTGGTGTATGGCACAAGCAGGACCATCGCCTCGTTTGTCAAAAACGTTCATTGCTTGATGTATAAATTTCGCTTTCTCTAGAATTTTAGGCTCTGTGATAATTCAATAGAAAGATGTATTCCTATGAACTTAAGTGATTCATTTTTAGACACCCTGTCTTCGCTATACATTATAATAAATTTAAGCAACAGGTTACAACTTCAAGAATGTTATGCACCACAAAAATAAGCAAAATTTAAAATATGAAAAATTCGCGAACTTTTTGAATTTTGAATGTGAAATTTGATGAAATCTTTCGTGAAAAAATTGGTGTAGGACGTAGGCTACATTTGTTGAGACGATTGAAAAAATCGACAAGATATGCATGATCCATACGGACCATGTCGGACATTTCATCATATGTCAAAGACAATTTCAAAGATTACCGACGATCCTGAGAGAAAGAATACCACAGCACTCGAATGAGTACACGATTCAGTCACTTTCAGTTATCCACCACTAGGGTGACACACTGTGCTGAGGGGGACCCATCGACTTTTCACGGTAGGCTTTGGAATGCGTTGTTCCAATCGGCTCGCTCAGTTGACTTGCTACTGTTTTGTATAGTGTTATTTTAGGCTGTAGGCTGCACAAATAATGTTTTTTTGCTTTTCTAGATGGTTTGTAACTATACCAGTAACATCTGACTCGCAATCATTTATTATACAGGACTAACAGGTAATCGTCAGGGTGACTAAAGAGACGCTGTTGCGTGTGATAGATCCGTATTTATTTAAATAAGTCTTAGTTCCTTGGATGAGCGCTTAGTCCGCGATAAGCAAAGGCTGAGAAAGACTGGCCGAAGCCTTCAGACTAGATTCCTTTTTACTCTCAATAAGACTTCCGCCAGCTAGACTTAATTGCTTTCTGATGTGAAGTACCCGACTTGGAAAGATGCTTGGAGAATGGGAATACACAAGCACGAGCGAAAAAGATACAACTATGAAGATATACTAGTAAATAGAGCTCTATGGTCTTTGGTAGCAAATAAACACGTAGTTTTTCAAGCATTAATGTAGAAATATGCAGATCAAAGTAGAATATATTTTATAACAATACAGATAATAAAGATATAATATACAATAAATCGTACATAATCATCAATCACTATTCTACTACTTCGCGTCTCGTGTTTTTAATAACATAGATATGTTGGAAGCACTGAAGGCTATGCGGTAATACACATTTTCAATGCAGCATAACTTCAAAACAGAGACATCGATAGGAAAATTATCAAAAGCATGCCATAATTTCCGATACTGGATTAATGAATATGCAGTGTTCAATTCAAAGATGATAAGCACTACATACACTAAAAACCAAAAGACTTGTCGCACATGCAATGTTAACTAATGCGTAAAGGTGACAAGTCTTTTGGTTTTTAGTGTATGTGCTGTATGACGGTGAACCTAAATGCTTGAGTGAATCCATCAATTACAAATTCAGCAGCAGTTTTTCACTGACTTAGGACTTTCACTGTCCGCGATTTAGACGCAACAAGAGCGGGATACTGGCAGTGACCGGCGAAAGATAAAATGACCGACAATATAGGGTGGTGCACGAGTGTATTAACAGCAAAGTACTCACTAAATCCGATGAACTGATTATTCTTCTTACTACGTTATCTGCCTGTGGTTTGCACAGAGGCAGCTGATGGTCTCTATCGATCGGTTGCAGGAATCACTTCTACAAGCAAGGCTTCGCACGCCAGTTTTTCTAGCAGAAAAAGCTGCAAACATACCCTTATACCCTTTGACTGTCTGACGAATTGCGCATTCACTTCATTTTTTTCAGTTATGCCGCAGCCCACACCGACTTTTGAAGAAAGAATATCTATCTTGAAATTTTTTTGGAAACATTGAAGCGCACGACTTGAGATTGATTCATGTGGTGCACCATTTGACTCTGATCCACCATCACGTCAGACTATTCATCACTTAAGGGATAAATTTGAGGAAAGTGGACAAATATCTGATCTACGACGGAGGCACCGAGCAACTGTAAAAACAGAAAATAATCAAAATTTAGTGGCACAATCTGCTGTTGAAAATCCTAAATTACGACTTTCGACTATTTATCACTAAATTGTTTGTCAACCTCAACAGAGACTTGTGTTCCAAAATTTGCAGAAGTGTTGCACCCCGTTGTCAGGAATGTATTGATTTAAATGGTGAGCAATGTTTTAGCACATGTGCTAAATAAATACACGTTTAACCATTTGTACCTATAATTCTCAAAATAGATTTCTATGACCTTCGAATTTAGAACAGCTTCTACTGTTAATTTACTCGTGCGCCACCCTGTACATCCCAGAAGGGTTGCATGCATCAACACTGGTGACTTTTTGGAAGCACTTTCCAACTTAAATAATCTTCAAGATTTGACCTCGAACTATTGACCTATTCTCCTTCACTGTCCAACGCTGCTGCGTGCAAATGCTTGTTGCTTGCTTCATTGAAACCGCCTCCTAAATAGAGTGAAAGGAACGTTTCTGTACCGCCGCTGTAGATCTGCTGCTGTTGGTAATTCATAAAAAGGGAGACCCGCAGAGTCTGACGTCACTCGCCGGTGTGACCACATAATTAAATATTTTGTTTATCTGCTTCGGTTTGCTAGAAGTGTGATTAATACGAAATGGACGGCACATTGAGGAACCTATTAGGTGGGCAAAAAGGAATTCCTAATACCTTACAGAGATAGGAAAAAAAGTCGTGCGTCGCTTGCGGATTAATGTGAGTTCCAGCGAAGTGCTTCGATTGCCAAAATTCCTTCAGATTCGAAGAATTCAGATCATTGCCCACAAGTTTTCTCCATTATGTTGACCCTTCCGATCATTATTAAAGAAAGTAGCAGGCGTACGAAAATTAGTTCACTTGATGATTTCACATCCTCTCCTCGGCACTGCTCACTGTATAGTGCATACATTGAATCGAAGCCAGGCATCGGTGTGTGTTTTGTTGTGTGCGAAGTGATCGCACAGCACGCACGCATCTCTCACTGGCTCTGGTGTCATTTGCTGACAGCTTATTGTTTGCCATTTCCAATAGCAAGCGATACATGAATAAGGAGCAAGTTGTGTGATCTGATGTGCCATTTCGATATTAAGGTTACATACAATTTTTCCTTTCTAGGAAACCGAAGCGCGCACAGATGAATCTAATTCTGTGGGTGAGACAGAAATGTCATCATAAGTCGATTCTACAATAGATCGTTCAATTTGCGCGCGTCAACACAATCATCAGAGAATTTCACTTCTTTAATTAGGCCCTTTGGACACTATCAACATCGGTGAATTTGGTCACTGGGAATGAATTCAATTCCTTTGCGTCGATCTCTCTTCTTCTTGACGACGTTTTCGAGGAACCGCTGTCGGTTACCGCTGTGTAACATTAAACCCGATGTGATCGCGAATAGATTCTACTGCATCGTTAGAAGTTCACTGCCTCCAGTGACCATTCCGAAAACTGATTATGTCAGTTTTCTTTTTGAGAAATATAACAATGTTCCTGAAATCCATAGTAAAGTGGCAATGGTAAGCTTTCATTTTGTACTGTTTCTAAATTTATTCCACAATAGAAAATAGGCCTACTTAGCATTCTTGATTCTTATCACTTGTGATCACATTATTAATTAACAAGTGACAGCTTAAGCATTTGTTTATGTTGTTGGTTCTCATTGTTGTTGCTGATGTTTCATCGTTGTGCACACAGAATTACATTGTTTAAGCGTGTCACTTTGCTAAAATTGCAAACTGCTTCTAAACAATGGCACATGCAGGAACTTGCTAGGTGGGCAAAAAGAAATTTTTAATGCCTTGCAGAGATAGGAAAAATAGTCGTGCGCCGCTTGCAGTTTGCTGTGAATTCCTTCTAAGTGCTCCGATCGAAGCGATTCCTTCAGATCCGAAGAATTCAGATCATTGCGCAAGAGTTTTCTCAATATTAGTTCTTCTGATAATTATTAAGTCAGCAGGCGCACGAAAACCATTCACAAACTTCTCAAACCGCACAATTTGGCGTGTTTAATGTTGACCTGACTGCTCATTGTTCGATTGCTATGGTATATGATGTCAGCAGATTCCTTTTCATTAACGTACATGCTCCAATGTTTTTTTCTAGTCAAACAGAGGAAGAGACGACCTGTGTGGTTGTACGCGTACATGAAGATAGTCCCGGAGCAATGTTTGAGACTATTTAATTAAGAAGCAATACATATCTTGGTACTTATGGCTTGACTCTTTTGGCTGAAACTGTCATCTTCTCACTTTTACATCAAAATGGTCATGTTTGGAGTCTTTAGGATCCTTGCGTGGCGAGGAGTGGAGGCATGCAAGTTTTATTGAAATGAGTTCAATAGTTCTCTTCAAACTTCTGTGACACGATTAAAAGGCATGAGAATCGATTGACTTTCGACATATCTTGGGCGGTCCGTTGTTTGTGATCAACTCTGTATACTTCATCAAAAATTACATTGATCATTACATTGATCGACTTTGCATGCTCATATGCCTTAATTCGGAATAGAATAATATTGTAAATGAATCCTCAAATATAATAATTGATCTTTAATTATAACAGTAATCATTTAATTGATAATAATTTTCTTAAAATAAAACAGGCCGGGTACCGTCAAATCAAAACCTCACCGGACCGAAACTGTTTCAGTTCCCACTCTGGACATCTATCTAGTTTATATCATGTTGTAAGTATTTTTCTCATTCTATAATATTCAGCGTCTCTCCTGAAGAATAGATGATATACAGCCACCAAAAATATCTTTCGTATATCTGTTTTTTTATAAGTATAATTCATACTTCGTAAAAGCTTGAGTGCTAGCAAATAGCCGTTAATTAATCACAGGATGTTTCTCATCTATTCATACATGTTTGATGATGTTTCATGCTTTTCAATATAGCTCTCCATGCACATTCATACATGTTCACCATCCGGCTAGTGCATGTTTCCGGTGGTTTCAAACTTAGCATTCTTGGATTGCTCCGGGGAGGCATGAACGTAATAAGCATTTGATTTCCAATATTTTAGGAAGTTCGTCAGCAAACCGATAGAAAACATCCTAAGAAGTTTCTTTCCAGATCCTGCGCAGAGCTTCCTAAGTAACCAAACCGCTCGTATGACTCGCTCCACATTTCATTAGGCCTATGTTCGACTTTTATAATTTTGTGTTTGCATTAACGGAACCAGAGTCGTAATCAATAGCAACGCATTTTGCCCCCGAATACAATGTAAACTGTAAATAGCCACTTATCGGACAATTTTTGAGCCAGATCAGTATTTTGGCACTTACTGCGTATTATCAGACAAATTTCCTGCTTGTCAGACAATTTTGTCTCATCGCACGAACTAATTTACATTATTGCGTTTACTGCCTATCATACTACTTATGACTAATATATACACTTTTATTGAAATTGGATGGCATCCTTGATAATTTTCAATTGTAGAATATACAATGTTGTAAATAAGTAGGGTTCTTTGTATACACCTTGAGGCGTGACAATTACAGGTCTGGATATTTGACGCATTGATGCCATCTTTTAATTCTGTTTTTACAATGTTTTTTACAGCTTTTAAGGGTCTGTATACTTCCCTAAAGTTGACATTGACACAACGGACTTGTAAAGTTTCATAGTTGCTCATTATGCGAGGGTGAATGAGTGGAGCAGGGTTAAAACCTATGTGATTGTGAGTGACTAGTTACCATTAGCTGATGTTGAATAGATTGATCATACTTAAACACTTTGAATTTGAGAGACAATACTTTTAGAAAAGTGGACAGAATTGTCTGATATTTTGGCGAATAATTGTCTCATCTTGTCTGCTCTGAACAGCCACTTTTGGATGTTCATTGTCTCATGTCGTCTGTTGCAATTGTCTGATCATTATGGCTGATAAATTGTCTGTTAATTGGCTGATTACAGTTTACAGTGTAGAATTCGCATTGACTGCTTTCTTGACTTCTGTGTCCTTTGCACTCATGGTTGGCTAGGGTATATGGATATGACACTAGGGAGCATCGCAAGTTCGTAAGGCCAACAGTAGGCCGAAGAGTTTCAATGCGATATATGCACACGTTCAATACATCATCTGAAAGCCTTCAGCTCGGAGATTACGAAAAGTGCAATATCAGATTCATGCAATTCATCGAAAAACAATTGCAACAAATAGTTATTTACGCAACAAGTGCAAAGTATCCATCTTTATTCCATTTTTCAATATCAACATGTCAATGCACGAGCCCGACGTTGTTGATCGAGAATAATGCAATTGGCGAATATTTTTGCACGCTTTATATCTCACAGGATCCGCAGAATCTATGACTATCAGAATTTTACAGCTGTCAAAAATCTACCTCCATTTGTTTTGGAATTGTAGATATCAACGGCATTTCTTGAGATTTCCATGTAGAATTTATCGTTTTAGAGGATGAAAGACCTTCTATGTGCTAATGTATTTCAATTAGAGGATTTCAATTCAGAAGATTGTTTATTGCACTCCTTGAAATTTATGCACTCTTTGGAAAGCAAAAACTTTATGATGGAAGCAATAATCATACACTGTAAACTCTAGGGCACGAAATTTAGGCATCAATTCTAACCAACACAAGGCACGAAGTTCATTGTGCCGAGTTCGTGCCCATTGATTTTTCCTTCTATTTCATTGGATAAACAAATATTTGGTTTGGTACCCATTAGTGCCTAGTGGCGTCTACTGGTGCCTCGAGGCACTAGAAAGGCACTAACTAGGCGCTAACTGACATGAAATTTCGGCTTCGTGCCTAAGTTAGTGCTCTACAGTTTACAGTGTAGAGATTATTGTTCTGAGAAATATAAAAAATATTGACGCAAGTCAGATCGCTATTTGAAAAAGGTTAGGGTGGTGATTGTGCAACTAAAAACGATGAAGTATATGGTTAAAAGACAAAAGAAGCGATTATAAAATAGATTTATTCTATGCATACATAGACATTTTCATTTTACTATTCATAGAGTGTTGCTGTAAAGTAGCACTTTACAGTTCATGGAGACCACTCTACAGTTCATGGAGAAAAAACAAGTTATACGATTTGTCGTTGTGTTTTTGTTATTATCTTAGTAGTCTTAATTTAATCCCGTTGTACCCATTTAGAAAAATAGTGTAGTCTTGTTAAACACCTTTTTAGTCATAGAAAAATACTTTAAATAATGCAAACATATATATTCATCTCTTCTTTCATATATTCATATCTTCTTTCATATATTCATTTCTTCTTTTGTAAAGAATGTTGATGTTTTTCTTTGATGACCTGCTTCAAACGATTTCAGTACTAATGTTAAACGTGGAAACTTCTGAAGCTTTTCTCCATATAAACCTTGAAATTTGTTGTTAATCATTGAATAAAATGTCCACAAACTGGTTGGAGCATATTTTTTCTCACGCTGTAAGTAGTCGAAGTATTCGATGAAGTCACTTTCTGTTGGTTTATCTTCTTTCTCGGAAAATCTGATGAAAGAATCCCACGCATTATTGTAGCGCTTAGCACTTGCACGTGGAGTTAAGTTTTCAATAATTTCGCTGGCTGATCGCTTCATGATAACCTGTTTTAGCGCTCTCTGCCATTTGTGTGAGTAGCAGCCTTTATTATGATTCTTGAATCAAATTTCAAATATCACAAGTTCGGATTGACAAATCCAGTGAGCAAGAGATTTCTACATGACCATAGAAATTCTAATGGCCATAATTTCTTATATCTATGCATAGAATAAAATTACATACACTCATTGGCAAAGCTTTTTACAATACTCGTAAACTTTCTATGACTCGATCGCTGCGCTCTCTCGTCATAGAAAGTTTACCTCGTATTGTAAAATGACGCTTTACCAATTTCGTGTAAATAATTATGACTGCACCGAGCTTTATATATCTACAATAAAATGTTACTTAACATTTTTTTATGATTTTTAATGAAATCTTTTAAATTTATCAGGAGGTTATTCATATAATCATCACAACTCTTTATTGATCAATTCAAAGATATTCTGTTGTTATTTCAAAACGAAAAGATGATTTCGAGTCATCACATGTTAACCCTCGCCCCATTGGGGTACTTCTCCTAACGCGCCCCACTTGGCTGATGATGTTCACTTTAGACCTGTAGGCCTATAATGATGTTGTTCAAACAAGGAAATTGATCACTTAGCATTCCACACAGTAGTAGATATCATTAGTTGAATATGTTAGTCATTATATAGCATAACCTGTCATGCTGAGTAAGCACAATATGCATATTATGCTGCTCATTAATTTGCCGACACATGGGAGATAATTGAACGAAAATTATGCAATGGCAATTACTCATCTAACAATGCATCAATATTTACCATTCTAGTGTCAATGGGCTCAAAGCAAAAACGTATTTCTATATAAGTCACATTTTGTAAACCTTACAAAGAGAATACGCGCATATAACTCATCCGTATTTTTCTGGCTGAATTGTTTTCACATAAAACACGGCGGAACTGTTGAGTGTTTTAAATTCTCAAAGTAAATTTTGTAATTCGCTGAGACCAACAGTAGGCCGAAGAAGTTTCAATTCGATATTTGCACGTGCTCAATACATCATCTGAAAGCCTTCAACGTTTGTAATTGATGCTAAGGAATAATAAGATAACAATTCGAATTCGCAATATTCAGTTTTTCTTCGGCCTACTCTGTCAAGCATGCCGAACCAGAGCGTCACATCCATATTTGTAGCTTATTGTTTTCATGATAATCGCGAACGGGGAAAAAGTTTATGAGACACGGATATAAATTTATATATTTTTTATTTTAATCGGATGCACTACTACTCTGTAAGCTAATTAAGTATAAGGCTAGTAGAAGTAAATTTATCTACAGGTAGATGGCACACTCAAAGTTTCTCTCATCAGCAACTCCAACGCCAATCTGCTTGGAATTAATTGATTGGATTAATGCATAGTCTCCTACCGTGCGGATGCGCCGCATCTGATCCCTATCATCATTTTCTGATATCGGATAGGAACCAGAGCCAGGGTCAGCTTGTCTAGTGAATAATTTTGCCGGTATTTGGAATGAAATTTGAAGAAATACTGTACGTATGCTGAACACCGGCACTGGTTTTATTGTTTGTATTTGAGTGTTGCAAATCC
Source organism: Prostheceraeus crozeri (assembly GCA_907163375.1). Taxonomy (NCBI): domain Eukaryota; kingdom Metazoa; phylum Platyhelminthes; order Polycladida; family Euryleptidae; genus Prostheceraeus; species Prostheceraeus crozeri. Next base: position 14,987 of record CAJQUW010001712.1, read on the forward strand.
GATGGTGTATGACTCGGTCGGTTTCACCAACATACCGGCGTTTACTGCATAGATTGCAGTTAATGGTATATATCACATTTTTCGAAAAACATTGTTTATTTTTATTGCAGTTAGCGCAAGTAACACAGTCTTCAGTAATTAGTAATTTCTCTTTTGGTGGATGAAGCGCCTTCATCAATGTTTTGCCACTATCGAACCAAAGAGTCACATTATCTTGAAGACCAGATCGTCGGACCAGAGGGAGACACGGTCTTTTGTGTGATTTACTAACGAAAGGAACTCGAACATACACTTTGTCTGAATTATGACACTTGTTTCTGTCTTTCTCCAAAAAAGAAACCAAAAATGTTTCTTATGGCCTTTTGGCTGATAACTTATGGCTTTTGGATGATTGTGAAAAAAACCGATGAATTGTCAATTTCCGGTGCACCTTCGGTCAAATGCATTATGCTTTGATAATCACATGCCACTCCGGTATTAAATGTCTTAATGCAATAACGTCAAATCAAGACAATTAACATCATTAACTGTTTTTCTAAAGCTTGCACTTGCATGCAATGGATTGATTGTAGCGCACACAAATAATTGATTTTCAACCAGCAATCAATTATTCCTTTAGGAAATAAATGCGTTTTTACAATGTTGTGCTTGGCACACTGTCAATTATCTTTATTCTATAAAAATTGTTCAACTGACTTTCAGCTAAAATGTGACTCCTTACAAAAATCAATTATGCATTTAGTGATGCTCTGATGGTCCTCTTCAACTACGCAAGAATATCCACCTTGTGACGTCACGTTAGTCGACTGTTTGATTTAGCAACATGTGGGACTTTAAACGAAATGGCAACTTCGAATGGATTCTCATCCTGCTTTTTCACTATTCGCTCACCACACTCGCGCGCTTCGTGTAAAACCTGTAAACTTACGACAAGATACGTCTTCCTCAAGTCAACATTCCTTCATGACTTTAATCTGTTCATGGCAAGCAGCGGTATTATTTTTTGAATAAACTGAATTTTTAACTGATGCTGAATCATTTTCACTTGCCTGCTCTCGTCAATATATCCCGCTTGAAATTTATACTTGCATACTTGTGCAACCGAGCTCCTCTGAATTGTCTAGATCGGATGTAGCAGCACCTAATGCTGAGGCAGACTACAGCCTCCACTGTATTTATGGAATGAATCAAAGCAGCTGGATTTACATTTCGACAGCATGATGAATACAAACTGATTTACTATTTTTCACAAAGTTTCGCTTCAATATTGTATCGGTCTGTGGTTTCTCAATTGCAATGAACAACTGCTGCTGCTGCTAATTCAACATTGTTGATGACAAGATAAGGATAAGTACTGATCAAAGTGCTCGGTCATATGACTATAATCACCCCGCCTTTTGGCATTCAACTACAACTTCTGCTGTGTGAGCTATTCTGATGCTAGTGTGATTAATTAACCGAAGACAGTTGTTCACGCAAGGGCTAGTAACATAAGGAAGTAAATGGAAATGACCCTTAACATTTTTCGTCGATCAGTTATCACCCTAAGGACATTATCAGTGAAACTGGGACAATTGCCTTCCTCTGGTAACCATGTTACTGGAACTCGTCTCTACTGTATTGTGAGAAGCCCCTTGCCTGACTTGCCGATCCCGAAAATTGATTATGTCAGCTTTCTCTTCGAGAAATATCACAAAGTTCCGGAAATACGAAACAAAATTGCAATGGTAAGATACACGATATTTTGTGCAACAGAGAAGAGGCAGAGTATTTACAAAACCCTCAAACTTTGAAAAAATCCGGCATGCGCACTTGGTTGCCACTACATTAGTAAAAGCGGAACTATCACTCAAATAATTATTGAGCTCGTAATTGCCGTTTACATTTAAAGCATTTAAGTTTTTTTATTATCACTGTATGTGTATTTCATTATTTAATATTTAATATATATTTAATATCAAATTATGTTTAAGTGTTAAGAAATCTAGGAATAGCTGCAGACAATTAATTAATGCCATCTATTGGCAAGATACATTAGGTCATGATAATAATATTAGCCAGGAAGTATGTGCTTTTGAAGCAGCGTTGACTGTTTTGCAGTCCTGTAGGTTGCTCATGAATTCTACATATACATGTATTATATCATAAGCTAGTTATGGCGGCCCCGTGCCGCACTGATTGTATGACGATTCTCTACAGCTGATGACAAGGAATTCAGTGCCTAAATGATTCTTCTCTATTTTCAGGTGAACTGGCACTCTATCTTTTGCGAACATTTGCTTTCGTATAAATCATAAACTTAACACTTTGTGATTCCCATCTGACCTAAGCACGCAGTAAAGAAAAAGTGTTATTTACAATCTAACGGACAGATTTCTGAGAACGATTTCCATTTTAAAAAGTTAACACTCATTCTAAGCTAAGTCTGTCAAAAAGCTGCCAGTTTTCATTAACCATTGCGCTTGTGCTGATGGTCCCGATGTTTCAACAATTCTGTTGCGCAACAATTGTCAAATATATTACAGAAACATAATCGTCCATTGCATAAATCGACCCGATGACTTCTGAATCTAACGTCATTATCATGCAAATATTTATTTCTATCACTGACCCTTTTGACAAATGGGTCATTCTACTATTTTTAGATATTTAATAAAAACCATGCTCAAATTAAATATTGGTACCGTTAAAATAGGCCTACAATTCGCCACTTAATTTTCTCAGAATGCGATTTCAGAGAGCGGAAATACTTTTTCGTAGAAATTTCATAGTCAAACAGATAAAAATGGCAGGGATTTTGCTTGGTACATTAGCCTAATGAATTATATGCAACATGAATTTATCTCTTGGATAATTAGCTTCTTCTGTTTATAGGCTGATGATGGGAACTAAATTGCCAAATGCATGAAATTGTAAATCTAGACATTCTACTACATGTATACTAAGTTTCAAAATATGCCTTTAACGAATTATGATAAATGATGAAAGTATTAGCTTAACAATTAAATCCTAAGAATTCTCCACTTCTGTGGCAGAGTTACCCCAAAACGTAAATGGTATGTTATCCGACTGAAAGATGGACAAAACTTCATTTTCTACATTCGCGTCCGTTTCCGCATCCGCAAAAATTCTGAATTTTCGATCCGCATCCGCGTCCGCATCTGCACACTATCAGAACCAAATGCGAAACCGAATCCACAATGATACAATTTTCGAACTTAATCTGCAATTCGTTCACATTCAGATAAACTTAATAAGGTCATCTGTGAATTTGCAGATTTTACTACTTTAGGCTAAATGGTACGTCCAAATCCAATAAACAAGCAAAATAAGCTACTTGCAAAACTGTGAATAGAAGCTTAGACCAGGCTACACGTATACGAGCAATGTAACCACTATCTCTTGGGACTCGTTTTTTGCACATGACTTGTTTTCGTTACTGGTAGTGGTACAAACAAGCTTACTCAGGATTTTGAATCATTAAAGAATGAAGACCACGGCCATCGAACTTAGAAATCTCATTTCCAAATGTTAATAAACTTGTTCACGTGGAAATAACACCCACAACGAGTGGTGCTGTTCTGAGCCGACTGAATTTAGGCATCATTACTTATCGTGACGATTGCTCATGACAGGCATGGCAGTGCAGTTATTCTCACTTAGCTATACTAGACTATACTCACTGCGTTCGCGTGAGCATATATTTCATTTACTTTTATACTCAGTTTATATATCATTTTTAGCAGGCATATTCAAGAGTATGCATGAATTAGAAATCTTACAAACCAAGTGTGTTAAAGTTGTAGACTTTCTAAAGTGCACCTGAAACCTCCTGCACATCGAAGCCTTACTGAGGTCAGTTTTAGACCTAACTTTACTCCGAAATGACAGCAATAAAGTGATAAATGAATGATTAAAACTTCAGAATCATTCGCGTCACAGTGCAGGTTACCTACAAGTGATGCATGGAAGATCAATGCCCTTCAGGTACAGTCCGTTTCATAAAAAGTGGATCATCCTAAAATTTGACTTAATAAAACATAAGTATGATACAGAAAGCATTTTTCATGTTATTTCATGTCCCTAATATATTTAAATGTCCTTATATAATCTGATAAGCTATGATACAATAACGGTTCTTAAGAAGCTAATATTTTGTGGCCCTATCCTTATTGTAAATGACATTACCAATTCGTCTAGGCATTGATTCGATGATATCGTTGATTTTTGACTGATCTAACTTTCTCCACTCTCTGTTTAACAGTGACGTAAGTTGTGATACGCCATCTGTAGGTAGCAGTGAACGACGAACGTTACGTTTTAGATTACTCCATACATTTTCTATGGGATTCAGATCAGGAGAACGAGCTGGCCAAGATAATGTCCTAAGCCCTAATTGAGACTTGCATAAGTTGACTCTACTACTCCTGTGACACGTAGCATTATCATCCATAAATAACCAAGTCGATGGATCACCAAGTTGATCTGTCATTTGGCCAATGTTCATTCGTAAAACATTCACATAGTGTTCAGAATTCATGGTTCCTTGCTGTATGTGAAGTTCAGAGCGGCCATTGGTCCAAATGCCAGCCCAAATCAGTAGAGTCTCACCACCTTGTACCCGAGGACGATGTCAATGTCTCGGAATTTCTGATCAGATTTTATCCACAATCTCAATCGACCATCACTATCCTTTAGACGGACTGATGCCTCATCAGACAACCCGATCCCATTGATTTCGCCAGTGACAATGACTCATTGCCCATCTGAGACGTCTTTTTGTATGCTGATCTGATAATTCGATCTGAGAGGGCCTCTTACAGCTCTTGAAATTCGACTCAATAAGTCTTCTACGAATAGTGGACTTAGAAATAGACGAAACTAGTGCAGCCATCTCAGTTAACGAGAGACTTGGATCAACTTTAACAAATCTCAAACTTTGGCGGTCTCTACGTTTGGATGTTTTGCGTGGACGGCCAGAGCCCTCTTTACGACAGAGTTGAAAATCATCACTATGCCATCGATGCGTAGGGGATTTGTGTAAGGGACATTTAGTCGCTTGCTTGTAGCTCGCAAAGAAAACCCTAGTTCTAGCAAGGCTGACACTTTGCCTTTTGTGAATGCGATCTCGCTATTGTTCATTTGTGCTTTGTATTGTTTTCAACCGGTAAGAGATAGATTTCTAGCTGAAAGCAATCAGGAGTGCTGCCAACACCACCGCAACGAAGTCAGGAAGCTATGGAACATGAAGTCCAGTTAATCACATGTAGCAGCTACATTATTGTTGATGAATAATGGTGCTATACTGGCGTGTGACTGCTATATTTCGTGTTACCTGCAAACCTGGTCAAACTTTAGTTAATGGCATAAATACTATTGAAAACAAAAACAAATGTAATTGTAAACTGTGCAAGGATATTGGACCTAAATATACGTGTAGCGATAAATACATTGTGTATAATTTTGAATGTAAAATTTGTCATAAAAATTACATTGGTAAAACTTGCCAAAATAAAAATAAAAATAAAACTTACCGAATTTTAAAGTTACGGCATGATGAACACAGACGTAGTTTGAACTGTCAAGATCGTAAAAGTGCACTATCTGGACATAGTTTGACTGACCATGCCGATAGAATGATGAACATCGATAATTTCCAGCTTTCTGTCCTAAATAAACAAAAGAATTCGATGCAAACTAAAATGGCCGAAGCACGCTTCATAGCGTTGAACAAACCACAAATCAACCGCAGACATGAATTGATCTAACGAGTCGTCACTGCCTAATCATTTTTATATTGAAGCCAACTGCCTGTTCATTTACTTACCCCTTTGATACTCGGGGAACTTTATTTATTTTTAAGAAATAAATAATCGTCTAAATTGAGGGAGACCTACGTGTATTTTTGCTTACATCGTGGAAAATTGAATAATGAACCTCCCGTATAAGACAACAAAAGATCTGGTATACTGGCTCTGATTGACCGATTTTCTTTATTTTTGTTTTGCTTGATAGCTTTTGGCTTGTAGAACAACATATTACATAACAAAGGAAACAAATGTAATTTTATAAGAGTGAGGTATGATTTTGTGTAACATTGCTAAATGATGATCAAATTATCTACTACTTTTTTATCTATAACAGGAAAACAACTCCATATTCATGCTTGAAATTTCCAACAATGATATTAGTAAGCACAAAACTGACATATCTTCCAAATTTCAGAGAAATTCGTTCAAGTTTGGCGGAGTTAGACAAAGTTGAAGTTAAGGCGATGTTTAAGGGTGATCCATTTTTTATGAAACAATCTGTACTATGCTGATATAGAAATTGCTGGAAACTCGGTCTTACACAAACTAAATGGCGCAGTGTAAATAAATTTGTAGGACTTGCTTGAGCTTGCACTACTTTATTGTTCTCCGAAAGCAAAATGTGGATTGTTCAATTGGTTCATTAATGAGTCTTCTATCCGCACCAGTCGAAATCTTTGATCCGCAAGATGCGAAATTTCCGCATCTATATCCGCACCGATGCGGATTGTCCACCTTTGATTCAACTAAAAGTCATAATTTAGCACATATCGACAGCTAGCCTTAACTAGGCTTTCCTCTTCTTGAACAGAGGATGTTTAATGAATGTAGAAGCATCAAACATGATGGGGAGGCAGCAAGAGGGTTCCCAAACTATGGCAGAGTTACTCCATCTTATTTGTTTATGTAGTTTTCGGCAATGACATTACTCCTCATCAGATAAATGGTGATACCGATGAAAAGTTCACTTACAATGAAACTCTGCAAGCGACGCGCGCTGTCGCCAGTTCACTCACAAGAATGGGATTCAAGAGAAAGGATGTTCTTTGTCTTTTTGCAAGAAACTGTCCCGAGTTCGCATTCACAATGTTTGGAGGATTGACTTGTGGTGGAACAATAACTGGTGCTAGTTCTTCCTCTACAGCTGGTAAGTAAACAAATTCGAATACCAATTACAGCATGACCATTGTGAAATTATGTTACATTGGTATGAAGATGTTTGGTAGTGTATCAAAACAATTCAGAAAATTTTGCTGTGGGAAGTTTGAACATATATTGAGCATTTAACAATCAATTGATTTATTAGTAGTGCATGCAGATCTTAGAAAAGTATGCTCAGAAAAGTAGCTGCGTTTTTATAAAATCTCTATTCTTTCAAATCGTTGGAAAACCAGCAAGCGGCCAAACTTGCTACGATGCAAAACTATAAAGTATTCATGTCTGCAGTCACAAGCTTAGAATAATAATCGTGAACCAAAAAGTCTCTTTCATCACAACGAATAAAAAATGTCGCTATTTTGTTCGCAAAAAATGCAACTTTGTGTTACCCAGAAAAATTGCACCTTCAACTTGATGGACGTCTACAGTGCGCGACAGCAAGTTTTAAACTTGGCATAAATCTACGGACACGTACATTTTTTAACACCTTCTAAATTTTTTTGCTATTAAGAAATATCGACAAATTTATAATTATCTGAAAGAGAATTTTCAGATCTATCATTTGAATGTTGTTGAATTAATTGTTTTTGGAATTGGTGGTTCCTAGAGGCCCCATAAACCCGAAAGCACCAAATTTTCTTTGACTTGTTTTGACAAGCACATAAATCAATTTGAAGCATTCTCCTTGTGATATTCAAAACCGTCACAAGATTGGCTTTCAGAAAATATATAGTTTGACAGTGTTTTCTCGAAGTTTATAGGCAATATTTTGAAAGTAGTATACATAGAAAATGTGGCGATTTTTTCATTTTCAGAATATTTCTTCGAAGGGACTTAAATTTACCCAACAAAAGCAGAAAACACTAGTTTTGAGGTAAATAAATGTCACCAGTTAGTTAACAGCGTTATTTCTGTCATTATCGCAACACATTCTGAAAATGAAAAAATCGCCACATTTTCTATGTATACTATTTTCAAAATATTGCCTATAAACTTCGAGAAAACTCTTTCAAACTATATATTTTCTGAAAGCCAATGGACTCGGATTCGGTGCCAGAGGGGACGAATGCCGGTGTTCTGGTGGGATAGCATCATGAAGGCGTTATACTATTTAGGGGCCTCTACACTCGGGTTGACGGAGGAGGATCGCATCTTAGCTATCGCACAGGAGCAACCATTCTCCGGTCCGGATGGCCAGCCCCGCCTCTGGCGTCCCCTGATCCGCTGCAGTCCTACCGCGCGACACAAAAGCAACTGCACCAACAGCAACATTTCACCATAATGCTACACGATTAGTGCTGAATATGAGATCTATTGATAAATGCGAGCACAGAGAATAATGATGTAAACATACAAACAAATATGACTGCAAAATACAATCGCTCCAAATCTTCACCTATCACTTATGAAAACAGTCTCCTGTCCTAGCGCAGTAATAAAATTTGACACAACTGAATTAGTCAATAGTTGATTCAGTCAATGTGATTCTCGATTGTCGCTTGCGTTTGTCGTTAACAATTCTACACTCAATAACATTTTTTATTACTTTGATCATTTATGTGAATGCCATGCTGTGCCATATCAGATTCGGTGGGTAGATTAAGCAATTGACAGAAATTAAAGTCAATGGAATGGCGATTTATTGCAAGTAAATAATAAGTACAATATAGCAGTGATGAAAATGTGGTCGAAGGTCAGCTACTAAACACTAAAATTACTCGAAATCATTCAGACAAGTAATCGATTGACATTGAACGGATACATGCATATTCATTGCCTGAAATAGTCCGTTATAGAACACAGAGGGGTTGTGTTCTGTCAGCATAAAACGACGGTAACATCAGATCAGCGGCTTTAATTTTGAGATAATAAAATCCTAATGAACACTAGGTACTTATGAAATTGTCGCTCGGCTAACTTCTCGTTCTTGTGGCAAGATAACTTGTTCGAGATGTGTCCGTGTTGCACTTGAGCCCTTTGGTGACCAGAAACTATGTTCTTAGCGTGTAAAAGAGCGTGTAGAAAAGGTGTAAAATGGAGGTTTTTGCATCATGTCGCCATTTCGCATTCTGACACAAACGTTTTGTGGTTGGGCCAATCTGTTACCCCGCTCTTGAAAAGGGAGACTGGGTTAACTGAGTTAGACCCGAACAAATGTCCTGCTGACATTCTGTTGTATTATTGGTGCCTGGGTCGTGCAACCGCATAATGAAGTCTGAATAAAAGTCGAGAATCTTTTTACTTTATTTTGATTTATCAAGAAAAAGTAAGGCTTATGCATGAAAAGGTGCAAAAAGCATAATAACATCATTACATACATATAATTTGATATGTGACGACTTTGATATTATGATAGACCTACGGATGACAAACTCGTGAGAAACTGACACATTACTGACTTGAGAATAACTTGAGACAGCATAATAGAGATTTGCATTCTTGTCTTATCACTTCATTTTCATGTTTGTAGTTTTGTAAGTCAAGTCGTGCTTTATCTACGTGTAGAAAGTGTGTATAGATACGATAGAGTTCTGTATACGACGAGTACATACGTAAGAAGCACGGTTCACATTTGATCGCCACAAGGTTAAGGTGCAATTGCTTTATAAGGACTACAAATGTGACAATTATTCAGCCTCATAGGCAACAAGACCAAATAATCGCAGTTTGTAGTGTTGTCAGCTGACTTCTTCAAGAAAATCAGTTAACCTAGTTTGCCGGAAATTAACCAAGTTATGTTAGACTCGGTAGACTAAGTTTTTCCAAAAGTTCAACTATAAATCTGTTAACCTAAGTATTCCAGTAAAACTCGGTTCAACGGTCGGGAATCTAAGACTGATCACGCTGTACTTACCATGGTTCCATGTCGGCTAAATCTCGGATCTGGATTGAAGCTGGGATGTCCCAATAAATGTCGGGTTAATCCGACTACCAAATTAAGTAGGATTGGACTACATGAGTGGTCCAGGTTGAAAACACGACGTGCGGTTCGAAATTTCTGAATCGGTTAATGAGAAAAAATTGAGCTACCTGCAGAACATGATCGATGTGGCAGCAGAATCTACACACCAAAAATCTACTAGTCTTCATGCAAAGCGCGATGTACGCCGCCCTTTGTTTTTGATGAAAAATGCGTTGACTGCTGGTGTGCTACGATTTTATCATTTAAGATTGATGCGGATGCGTATAGTGTGTCAGTCATAATCACATACCAGTAATCGCATCTCATGATTAGACATCACCGAAGTGAGTGCAGGAAGACCTGCACCGATGAGCGAAGGACTGACCAAGGTTCATAACTAAGATTTCGGAATATTTTGGAATATGAGACTCAACAAGTTAGTGAAGAGAATTTAGGAAAAAGGTGCATTGTTCGTCAACAACACTTGTAGTCCGGCAGCCAGAACTAGTTTCTGCAGGGAACGAGGCCGAAAGTGAGACTTTCACAGAATGATGCACATCCTATCCCTACCACGAATCGGCACGTCTGCCGACTTCTAGTGTGTTCCTCTTCTTGTCAGACAGGATCATAGAAAAACACATGTTAATCCAATGGGTCGCAATTTGCAGTTTTCGGCTAAAATGAAATTTTGTATGTTTTCTCTGATTAAACGAAAAGTACTAAGCCCAGAGTCATAATTTTTGACATGGAATGTCTTCAGATCATTTCCTATGATGTACATGTGCTTTTGTCATGCATCTTATCGACAATATGTGAGAATGCGGTTGAAAGTGGATAAATTTGCTCAAGATGTTTGTGTTTGCTCACATTAAGAGGATCGCAAATCTAAGTGTGTTTAGCTTTATAGACATGGGTGCATGGACATGAAAGGATATGACCTGAAGACATTCCATGTCAAAAATTATGACTCTGGGCTTAGTACTTTTCGTTTAATCAGAGAAAACATACAAAATTTCATTTTAGCCGAAAACTGCAAATTGCGACCCATTGGATTAACATGTGTTTTTCTATGATCCTGTCTGACAAGAAGAGGAACACACTAGAAGTCGGCAGACGTGCCGATTCGTGGTAGGGATAGGATGTGCATCATTTTGTGAAAGTCTCACTTTCGGCCTCGTTCCCTGCAGAAGCTCGTTCTGGCTGCCGGACTATTGTACGCAGTAACTTATCACCATGACTGGTTGAGAATGACTTCAATGCTTCACGGAGTTTGAGAACTGATGTAGGCCAAAGATCGTAGACAGGCACTATACTATGAGCAGTTATAGAAGGTTTCTGATGAGAGATAATTGGATGGGCAAACACAATTTATGATCTGAGTTTCCAAGAGGTGAATCATAAGAGACATTATCATTGAGGTAAAAGTCACTAAGATAACATCTAATATGCTATTACCGCAAGTTGGTTTATCTACTGTACAATATTAGAAAGTTGCAACTCGATGCAAAGATTATTGATATCAAAATCATTCAGGTCACCCAGAATCATTACATGAAAGTCTCTAAATTTGATTAAAAGATTGTCTACAACATTGACAAAGAAAAGCAAGATATCGCTATGAGTGAATCTAGGCTAGGGGGGCATCTATGCAGTCAAGATCAGAACTTGACAAGATTTAAGTGCAGCAGCACATACTTCAATAGATGGGGGAACAGCAAAGGTAGAACAATTATCTCAAACTGGATTCTCTCTTCGACTGGACCACCTCTTCGAGAAAAGCTGTCACATCTTATTGAGGAAAAGTTATCACTATCGATATAACACTCTGTTACAGATTTGTTTAGCTATGTTTCGCAAATACAAATAACATCAGGTAATTTCAAAGATGCAAGTGTAAGCGCAATTCATCAATTTTCTTCAAAAGAGATTGTGCATTTAATATCATGAAATTTGGGAAATGTTCTTGACTGCCATTAGAGCGAGATTTCACCAAAAGCCTGTCTGAAAATTCGGTACATCATCTCGAAGTATTACTCTTCCTCTGAAAATCACAACATCTTCATGTAAGCTTCTCCTAAGTTTCAGTTCGTCACGGGAGTTCTTATCAGTTTGTTGTTATCGAGTTTTATCGCTGTTGATGAACAAATTCTTATAGTTACTATCAATGCGTTTGGCATCCACTGACTTAAACTTGATAAGCGCAAGGCTATCCAGAATTAGTATGCTTTCCCACGCTCCGAATTTCATCACCATCATCGATTAAATAATCTAAGAATACAGGCAGGTTCTCACACTTAGAGTGATCAGAGTCAGCTCTATCTTTAAGTGAACCGGTAGATAATGCCTCTAACCCAGATATGATAACATTTTTCTCTTTGCTCGACACTTCATGTATTATATTGTTTGTCATTTCAACATTAAAATTCTTATCATTGTTGAGGTCTTGCTCGATCTTTGCCAATTTTTCTTTCATATTATCTTTCTTAGTGATCAAATCAGACAATTTTGTACAATCACTTCTTTCAATTTCTTCTCCAACAACTCAAATAAGGAATCAAAATTAACATTATTGGGGGAAGGATTTGTAATTGAAGTGGTAATAGAACATAACTGAATAATAGCCTGGAGCAAATCGTTTTTGCTAATGGCGTTCCTTCGTGTCAACAGCTCGTGATCAGTTAGCGACAAAATATCTTTATTCGAAGTCAGACAACTGAAAAATATAGTCAAGTCCAAGCGGAATAGAACCCGAGCTTGCTCAATCCGTAAACTGACTCGCAAGGCAACAGGCCAGTGACGCAGCGGATGCAGTTAGGTATTTCAGACTAACTGAATTCGATATTTCAACAAAAATCGATGAGCGAGGGGCGTCACACGATCATCAGTTGTCAGTGACGAACATGTGACGACTATGTCACGCCAGTCATAAGAGGGCTGAAAACGATGTGGAAGCTATAATTAGCAAGAACATTATCACAAGGAATTCCACGACACATAAACGAAGCACACAGAGGTAGTAACACCAGTGAATGAAGATCAAATGCGTCAAACCAAAGAAATGGGATAATCGCCACAACAAATGACCAAACACAAAAGTCACTAATCCAGCTGGATAGATGACGAGGCAAGCATAATGCTCATATAAATTTTAACACCAATAAACACTTTTGATCCAAAATAAATGATGAAATATTGCGGTCACAGTCAGAGCAATGCAACATCCGACCAAGTTTGTAAAAAGTATATAAAATTATATATAAAAGTATAAGTAATATACAGTAATAATAATATATACAGTAACGATGATGAAGAAACAGAACCCGAGGATGAAAACGATAAAATAATGGAAAAATTGTGCAAAATATCAGAAAAAGTGGATCAGATAGAACGACAGCAAAAGCAGATGAATGAAAAGCAACAACAACAACAACACCAACTGGAACAACAGCGCCAACTAGGAAGGCAGCGTCAACAAGAACTTTAAGTAGAACATCGTCAACAAGAAGATAACCAACATCGCTGGCAACCACCACAACAACCAATAAGAAGGAACATTACCTGTTTCTACTGCGGAAGACGTGGTCACCCGATGCGAAACTGTTATCATGCACGCTGGAATCGACACTATAACGACGGTTATAGCAGAAACAGGCACAACAACTACATCAATGCGAACACAAGACCAAGATACGAACAGCAGCGTAGAAGATATGACCAAACTAGATACGAAAATCAAAACAGATACGAGAACCAAAGATATAGAGAAGACAGAAGACGCAATTTTGAAAGAGAACGAAGAGAAAGAGAAGAAGATAGATATCGAGTATCCAGAACGGACAACGGAAACGGTCCAATTCAATACACACCAACACGCATCCTAAATCAACAAAACAACAGACATCACTCACAAGCAATGCAACCTTATTTTTAGCACACTAAAGGAAGGAGAGGACGATGAACATGATTTTGATGAAATCAGTGACCTCAAAATAAGTTTCATAAATGTGAACGGCTTAAATGAAAATAGAATAAGTAATTCCGATATGATCAAAGATATGGATAATGCTGATATACTTTGTTTTGTTGAAACGCACTTAAAAGGTGAAGACGATCTGCCAGTTATTAGAAATTACACAGGCTATCATTCAATTGGAAGAAAATCTTCAAAATTTGGAAGAAATATCAGAGGTATATCACTGTATGTAAAAGATAATATAAAGAATTTAAATCTAGAAAATATTGTCAATGAAAACGGAAGATTATTGATCGTTAAAATAAGGGAACATACATCAAATATTTTCATAATCATATGTTACAGAAGTAACAGAGAATCTAGATATAAAGACAAAGAATTCTATGAAAATATAAAAAGCTACATACTTCAATACAACATGGAAAATGTAATATTAATAGGAGATCTAAATGGACGAATTGGATTAGAAAATGATAATAAAAATCTTGGTCTTCCAAACTGAAAATCTGATGATTTAACTCTAAATAGCTATGGACAAGAAATATTAAGGTTCTGTAATGAAACCAAATTAATAATAGCAAATGGAAGATTTGAAAATAAAGACCCCATTGGAAAATCTACGTATCACTGTATTCAAAATGATGAAGTTAAAAAATCAATGATAGATTATTTGATCGTATCCGAGTCCCTTTTGAATAGGCTAAATGAGTTCGAAATTGGTAATCCAGTGTTGTACACTGACCATTCGCTTCTCAAGATAAAATTGAATATTGCATCAGATAAAAAAATCACTAAAAAAATAAGAAACATCAAAGTAAAAAAATAATTCCGTTTAAATGGACAAAAGAAAAAGCCTCAAAATTTGATATAGATAAATTTGACTTAAAATGTACTGCATTATCAAACAAATTGATTACTCAGAATATGAACGCAAATGAAATATATACTGAATTACTAGACATAAGGAATAACTCAACTGATTCCAATTATAAATCTCAGACATCAAAATATTCTGAAAATATTACAAACTTACGGAAAGTTTATAGAAAGGAGGTTGCCATGTTCAAAGAAGATAAATCAAATAATAATTTGAATAGATTGATGTTATTCAGAAAGCAACTGCAAAAGCAAATAAGGAAAGAAGCAAGAAAAATTAAATCTAATCATCTGAATAAATTGATAATTGCAAAAGAAAATAATAATCACAAAGAATATTGGAGCTTAATCAATGGAAGGAAAAGGACCACTATTACTTCTACTCTGAATATTAATGATTTCAAAAACGAAATGATAAATTCTGATTTATCTAGACATGTTGAGACTTGTATTACCGCAGTAAATAATGAAACTTTCAATATGGTAGAACAATCGGATGAAATCCTTGACGTTCAAATTACTATGAATGAGCTCCAAAGTAATCTTAAAGATACAAAGAACTTAAAATCAAGTGGTCCCGATGAATTTGTAACTGAAATATTTAAAATAAATGACAAAACATTGCCTATACTACTGAATTTGTTTAACGAACTCTTGCAAAATCATAATGAGGTAATCCCATTTTCTGAAAGTTGGGTAATACCTATTCATAAGAGAGGCGACAAAAATATGGTAAAAAGTTATAGGCCAATAAATTTAAGTTCAAATATAAAAAATTGCTAACCAAAATAATGAATAATAGACTGGCTAAGTGGTTGAAAAAGAATTGTATCATCCATCAATGCCAAACAGGATTTATGAAGGGAAGCTCTACAATGGATAATATATATATAGTTAAAGAAATAATGCAACTTTACAAAAACAAAAAATCTCCATTGTGTATGTGTTTCATTGACTTATCAAAGGCTTTTGATACGGTTCCGAAAAACATTCTTATTCACAAGATTGGCAGTATACTTCCTCATGGCAATTTTCTGCACCTTTTGAAACGACTGATCAACGAGAAAAGTTTCAAAGTTTCATATGATGGCAATGAATCCTCCAAATTTACTTTGAAAAATGGAATACCCCAAGGCGACAGTTTGTCACCAACGTTATTTTCAATTTTTATAAATGACTTGTCAAAGGAGATTGATGCTAATCTTGGAAATTTGAATGCAGTGAATATCGGTGAAACTCAAATACCTTGTTTAATTTATGCTGATGATATACTTCTGATGAGTAACGATATAAATAGTCTAATGAATCAAATACAGATAGTCAATGAATATTGTAAACGCAACAGCCTGGATATGAATTTCGATAAAACTAAATTAATTTTTCAAAATATTAGATATGAAAATGATCACATAGAACTTAATTTGAACAATGAATTGAAACGAATTGATGTAGTGCGCGAATATAAATATCTTGGATTTTGGATAGGAAATAACACTAAAAAACATTTGTCTTCACTAACTAAGAATGGTAATAAATCGGCATATCTAACTGCTAAAAAACTAAAAGAAATAGGATGTGCGAATGGAACAATAGTGAAAAATACATTTGAAATGTTGACATTATCAAAAATGCAATATGGTGGTGAATTTTGCTTCTACAATAAATTATCCGAATTGAATAGGATACAATTTCAATTCTATAAACGTTTCTATCATCTGATAACTACCACTGCAAATTATTGTTTGATAGGGGAGTTTGGACTATTTCCTCTCGAATATCATTTTGAAAAAGCTGCAATCAACTTGTGGATTAAAATTATCTTTAATGAAAGTAGTAGCATCATGAAAAGATGCTATAATCATGTTTCAAATAATTTAGACAATAGCAATTATTCATATACATGGTGCTGGAGAATAAAGCATCTTTTAAAGCAAATTAATTTATCACATCTTTGGTTAGATCAAAACAGCTTAGAGATAAATAAGCGCAAATGTAAAATTATAGTAAAAACCAGACTAATGGAGCATTTTAGAGCCATTTGGATAAATGATACCAAGAAAAGTAGAACCGGAATAGACTACTTGGAGTTAAGTCAATTCGATTGCAGCATGAAAAGTTATTTGACTCTGAATCTAAAATTAAATATTATAGCACCTTTGTTGAAATTGCGATGTAGGAATCATGACCTGGCAGTTAAAACTGGATGTTATAGAAATCGATTGAGCTATGACGAAAGATTGTGCAGTTTATGCGATGATAGAACAGTTGAAACTGTATACCATTTCATTTGTAAATGTGCATTGTACAATGATATCAGGCTGCACTTCACACCATTCTTTGTAGATATCTCGAAGCAAGATTTCTATGTAATGCTAGAAACTTTGGAAATAGGTAAAATTGTGACATTAACCAAATACATAAACAGTGCAAATAGTATCAGAGCAGATAAATTGCGTCAGCGACCAATGACATCGTGATAAGTATTCAGATGTATTAAAGGTTCTGATAGCGCAACATATCGTTCAATGCGAATTAGTGAGACGAACAGCAAACCGAGGTCCGGAACGTATCTAACAACTTTACGTTTCTCATTAATCGATTCTATTACAGGTAAGATGATGCGCAATTACTGTTTTCTTATGATCACAATATGATGTTCTTGTTTCATGCATGTATATCACCTATCGTTCCGGACCTCTTAATAAGTAGGACTTAATAATTAGGCAAGACGAATGCTGGCGTGCGTTGTTAATTTTGAATACATATTCCGATCTGCTTTGATATGCCGTTTTTATCAAACTTTAACATCTTTCATTGCAAAAGTATGATGATGCATAACTTTAAAAGATGAAATCATGACTTGCTTAAACATATTAAATATGAATGAAAATGTCCTCTCCTTCCAGACAGAGTCATCTCGTATTTCAATGTCATTACTTAATCTCACCTCCACTTTATCATTCTGTAAATTTCTCAATCGCCTTGTCATCAATCATCTCATTCTCTTTTGTATACATATACGTGTTTTTCAATTGAAAAAATAAACGTTCTGATGTTCTGATATTGTCAAGTATATAAAAACTAAACGCAAATTTACATGTGAAACTTGTATGCATAATAACTATCCCACAGACATACAAAACATAACGAAGCACAATGAGTCACACAAAAGCAAACAGAATCGGGGAAAAGAAAACTTTGAAACTGAAATCGAAAAACTAAAAGCAAAACATCAGCACGAAAGAGATGACTTACTAAAATCGTTGAGGACATATGAGCTTGAAATGAAGAAAAATGATGAAGAAATCAGAAAACTAAAAGCCGAAATTATCGAGTCACGGTTGGCGGAAATTGATGCAAGAAGGATAGAAGAAAACAAAAAGGAAGACAATAAAGATGATGAAAGCGAAGAGTCCGACGAAGAAGATGCAGCGAAAGAAGACGATGACACAGAAGATCAAGAATATTACTTAAAGACCATTAATATGAAAATTAATCATATCAGAAATGATATGAAAGAAATACATGCAACGGTGACTGCGATTCATGAAGATCGTTTCAGAACGGTGCAAGTAAGCCCACCAAATGCGCGTTACCCAAAATTCTTACCGACAAATGCTTCACCCAAACTTCTACAAATAGAGCAACGACAAACTGAAGTAAAGCAGCAAGAAGTTCAACATTCGCATCAACAAGAGTATCCTCAAAGACATACTCAAAGGCCAAAATCCTTGCGATCATGCTATATCTGTGGAAGACGTGGGCACCTTTCCTGGAATTGCTGGTTCAACACCAATCACTATACAAGACCACACCGAAGAATGCACCCACAAAAATACCGAAGACCAATGCAGTATCAAAGACAAAGGAGAAATGCTGAATATGGCGGATATAAGTGGGTAAGTGAAAGCAGATACCCAAGATATTCATACCGTGAGCAACGAACATACAACAGACGACAACAACAATATTACAACAGAAATCACCGAAGAGAATATGATCAATTCCCTGACGAGAGAATCAGACCACAATCACCAAATCAACATGAGCAAAGAAACAATCATTACAGAACAGACAACAATAGTTACATAAATCACTCAACACGCTATGACTACAGTATAATGAAAATCGGTATCTTTGATGAATTAAAGGAAGGAGAGGGTGAAATAATGACTGCTGGAAATAAACTGAAGAAACATATGGAAATAGAGTTATTCTATGTTAACATTAATGGATTGAATAGCGATAAAATTAAAAATGATTTTTTTATACATGATATCCAAAGGGCTAATATAATATGTTTAGCAGAAACACATTTTAGTGATGCTCAAGATCAATCAGTGTTAGAAAATTGCTACGGTTTTCACACGACAGTCGAAAAGAATATTAGTCGCGGAAGAAATATAAAAGGCGTTTCTGTTTATGTAAAAGAGGGTGATAATATTTCTCTGCTAAATGTTGAAAGCTTGATTAAAGAACGAGGAAATCTCCAAATACTCAAATTAAACAGCAAGCATTGGGATCATTTAGAAGACATATTCTTGATTATTTGTTATGTGGATAATCGCGATTCAAAATACAAAGATCGAGAAATATATGAAAATATTAAACAATACATGATTCAATTTAAAATGAAAAACATTATAATTATCGGAGATTTTAATGGTCGCATTGGAAATGAAACAAATCATACTAATTCCACACTTCCAGAAAGAGAGTCGGAAGATCAAATAGCAAATAAAATGGGAAAATATCTAATTAATTTCTGTAATGAAACCTCTCTAATAATTGCCAATGGCAGATTAGAAAATCATTCTAAAGGTAGATGCACATACTATAGAAATCAAAATAATGAGATACGCAAATCCGTGATTGACTACCTTCTAATTTCGGAATCAATGATAAATTATCTTGCTTCTTTTGAAATAATGCAACCAGTTATTTATACGGACCACGCTCCAATGAAAATATAATTCCAAATTGAATTTAAGTCAGAATTTAAAGAACCAAAACAGTCGTCTGATCAAAATTATAATCCTGCTAAATGGATAAAGCCGTATAAATGGGAAAATGACACGGTTTTTTATCACGTCATGTTTACAAGAAAGTGTAAAGACTTAAATAATCAAATTCTGGAAAAGGATTTATCCGTTGGCAATATATATAATAAATTATGCCAAATTAACTCACTTTGCATTAAAACTAATAGAAAGCCAATTCGGAAAATTGTTCTCTCTAGCGAAACACGAACATTAAGAAAGCATCATAGGAAAATTGTTTCTCGGTGGAAAAAATTCCCTACAGCTGAAAACTTAAGTCGACTAATGGAGAGTAAAAGGAATCTGAATAAAAAGGTTAAGGCAGACAGAAGAAAGGAATAGAAAAATAGACTAATAGGTCTAAAAATTGCACGGAAAAATAATGATCACAAAAGATATTGGCAACTGATTAATGAAAATATAGGTGTTAAGAATATTAAACATAGGAGAAGCATATTGAAGACTTCAGATTTTCAGACTCATATAGTAATCAATGATCTAAAGTTATCAAGCAATACATGCTTATCCTCCTCCACTTGTATGCCAAACATGTTGCAAGGTCAAAAGTGCATTGATAATCTTGATGATAGAATTACAAAATGCGAAATAATAAATGCTCTTAGAGAATCAAAACTACATAAAAAAGTGGACCCGACAAATTGTTTATGAGACATTAAGCTTGAATGAAGAGCAAACAATTGAGACTCTTGAAACACTGTATAGTTATGTATTTAACCATGCCGATGAAATCCCCTGGAGCAGTAGCTGGATTACGCCCATATTTAAAAAAGGAAAGAAAAATGATCCAAGTTCATACAGATTTATTAATCTATCATCCTGTATAGAAAAGATAATGACAAAAATTATAAATTTTAGACTTAACGATTGGCTAATAAGGAATGATGTGATAAAAAAGAACCAAACCGGTTTCAAGAAAGGAAGCTCCGCTTTGGATAACATAATGCTTGTTAAGGAAATTATGCAAGTTTATAAAAACACAAAACGTCCACTGGTTTTATGTTTCGTAGATTTGTCAAAGGCATTTGATTCCATTCCTAAAAACAGAATGATTGATAAATTAAGACGCTTGATCCCCAAATGCAAGATTTTATCAGTAATTATAAGTGTCATCATTAAAAAAGAGTACAAAGTATTATACAGTGGAAAAGAAACGCAATCCTTTAAACTTGAAAATGGAATTCCACAAGGAGACGTACTATCACCAACCCTATTTAGAATTTATATAAATGATTTCATTGATATCTTAAATGCTAGTAAAGATGAAATTGATTCTGTTCGACTTTTTGATTTGGAACTGTCACCACTCATATATGCGGATGATATACTTTTAATGAGTGAGAGTATGCGAGGTTTGAATAGTCAGTTTAAAATACTTTGCAAATTTTGTGCAGAAAATGGCCTTCGCTTAAATTATGAAAAAACCGAAATCATGACTGAAAATTTCACTACAAATATAGACAAATTTGAAGTTAGTCTCAATGGTAAGCAGATATCCATTGAAGTGGTCGATAAATATAAGTATCTAGGAATGTGGATATCGAAAAATAATAGATATCATTTGGAACAATTGATGGCTAAAGGTAAACAAGCAGTTTATCTCACGGCTAAACAACTTAAAGAATTGGTCAAGTTTCTGGTGAAATTTTGAAAAATACCTTTGAAATGCTTGCATTGTCTAGAATGAAATACTGTGCCGAATTTTGTTTTTTCAATAACCTAAAGAGTTTGGATCAAATTCAATACCAGTTTTATAAAAGATTCTATCACTTAAAGCCGACTACACCAAATTATTGCTTAATCGGTGAATTTGGAATACGTCCTATGGATATTCATTTCTATAAAGCTGCAATCTGTCTTTGGATAAGATTAATTACAAAGGATGGAAATAGCTTAATTAAACAGGTATATAATGCTATATATCTCAACATGATATCAAATGGAAATGAGAGTAGATACACATGGTGTTGGAGAATAAACAGATTGCTTACAAAACTAAACCCGTCAAAGTTATGGGATGAACAGCTAACGGCTGATAAAAAAGCATACTTGAGAAATACAAAAGACCGAATATGTCAGTATAACAGGGAAAGATGGATATCTACAGCAAAAGAGAGCCATTCTGGTCTGACGTATTTAGAACTATGCCAGTTTGAGGAAACCTTGAAATCATATCTGAATTTTGATATCGATTGCAATGATATAAATATGTTACTAAAATTTAGGACAAAAAATCATAAATTAGACTTTGCTACAGGCAGTTACAGAAACAGATTGCGATATGAAGAACGTCTTTGTGAACTTTGCAATGAATCAAAAGTGGGGACTCTATATCACTTTATGATAGAATGTCCATTGTATCAAAAAATGCGGCAACAAATTGCACCATTGTTATGTTACTGCAACACGATAGTTGAATTTCATAAATTAATGAATACCTTGACTCCAAAGCATTTAAAATCCATCGCAAGATTTCTAAAAAAAGCCAACGAGTTACGCATGGTCATAAAAGAAAGAATTCACCACAAAGAATCTGAAATCTAAATAAATGCTCAATTATTGATTCCTCTCCTTCCTGATCGGCTTAATTTTTTTTCTAAAGCACTGACGGCACGCTGTATTTGAATGTATTCAACCAATATACGAGTTTATACCTCAAAATTGTAATATTGTTTTCCAATGTTTTTGGAAATAAACAACTTTTGCCTTTTGCCTTTTGCCAATGTGAGTCAAATCATGTGTGTATAAGTCCAATTTGATTACAATGCTGTGTAATACCGACAAAGAATTACGTCATTGGGTTCTTATTTCTGAATACCGAGTTCAAGCAAAATTTGGATCATTGAGGACCTACCGTATATACTCGCATATAAGCCGATCTCGCATATAAGCCGACCATCTAAAATTGCTTTAGAATTACCAGTTTTTGCAAAAACCCGCTATCTAATTTTTGTAAAGATGCTTACTTTTATGTTACATACTAAAAGTACCAATGACGTCGGCTTCATCATTACCTCTAGCTTGGTTACGGCTCGCCACTGATGAAAACGTGTAGCCCCCTGATTTCAGCTTATATGCGAGTATATACGGTAATCAATAGTTACTGCACATTTACAATAAAATCAGCATATGCATGTAAATTCAAATGATGAAAAATATGATGCATAGGGGACAATTTTAAGTACTTGCTCAAATTGCTGTTTTTTCTATAACAAACATAATATGAATTATAATTCATTTTCAATTTCCAGATGAACTGAACTACCAACTAGAGGACTCTAAATCTGAATTTTTGGTCGTCACATCCGATTTGGTAGAAACAGCAAAGAAAGCTGCGCAAATGTACGGAAAAATAAAAGTAAGTCATATCGGTAATTTGTATAAAACACAAGGCAAATGACCAATTCATATTTAATTAAAGCTAAATAATGTCAAAAGAAACACATGGCCTTTCATCCACTCCACTTCATGCCATGCGTGGACGCGAAATGAAATGAATCTAGCTAAAAATAAATAACAAAAGAATTAGGAAGCATTACATAGAAACCATGGCTAACATAGTTTGCGATCTCCTGACGGACGAGTGATATTTCAAGCTTGCGAAGGTAGGCCTCGTAGCGGCCTAGTCGAAGACATTAAATACGTGAGAATCAACTTTCAACATCAACTTGTTAATGCTGTTAACTCATTTAATGTAGTGTTAGAAATCTATGATCTTTTGCATGCTAAAACAAAGCACAGACTGCATGAAGTTCGTCACGTTAACGAAATCTGTTGTGAAGCGCAAAGTGGTGATAGGGGAATATGTTCAGAGCAAAGTTCGGAGTCCGTAGTACAGTACGAATTTCAGGACATGAATCAAAATACATTAATCATTGTGAGTAATCTAGATTACGCAAATTATCAACATTACACGTTTAGAACTCAACATTGCGCAATAATATTGGTTAAATGCTATTGTTGCGGTAATAAGTTTACTCGGTGTACATGGTTTAATATTAATTGACCTGAAAATGTCTATTTTTTAATTAATTGATCTGACTATATCTAATTTGATAACTTAATTTATAGCGAAAATAAGGAGTAGTGCTTTTTCGATCTCTGCATTTCATAAATCTTGCGTTTTAATCTTTTTGCATGTCTAATTACAAATTAATTAAATAAGATGCTATTCCCAATAATAATTGCACAATTTGATTACTTTTATAAACTATCACATCTTCTTGAAGAGAGCTCGCATGTAAATTGAACTAATAGTCATGGAACGCTTCCTAAAATAGACCACGCATGTTAATTTATCGATTAACAGTTTGCAATTTTAATTCAAAACCCCTATCATTTGAGTCTGTAATTCATTTACAATTTACTGTGCATAGGACTTGTGCAAATCTGAAGTCTGTGCACTATTTAACATGAGGTGTCAATTACTTTTGTCAACAAGTTGGCTTAACGTGACCTCTTGATCTTTTGATAATCAACAGCGTAAATCATTAAAGATTTACTGCTCTTGATATTGCTTTCCATCATGACATACACGTGTAGCTGCTTAATTAAGAAATATTATTTTTATGGTTATCTTAACATGAATTACAGTTCTCATCGAAACCGCATAGCTCAACCAATAGTAATAAAAAATAGATGTATTACGAGCAAGAAAAGCTGTCTGGTCATCACCATATCGTCACTCAACATCAGCCTTCGCGTCTGCTTCTTGTAAAACCTGCGTCTCGAGTTCGTTGCTACTGACGTCTTTCTCTTCGATATCTTCCCTTTTCGCATTCCGCCTCATCATCATTGTACATAATGTCTGAATTTCACAAATTAGAAAATCGTGAAAGTTAAACAGCATGCTAGAAAGTGTATTTATGTAACCCCGTCCTCAAAAAGAATCCAACCTCGCATGTAACCCGCAGATTGTAAGCATCACATAGCACGCGGATGACTTTCGAGAAAATATGGTACTGTACCCAACGTAGTGTTGTTTCAATGTAAAATGCAATATAGTTAATAAAGACAAAATATAAAAAATACAATGTCTTTATCAAATAATAGCCTGTCTTTGGTTCCATCCGCGTATGGAGAAGCAAATGCAGACTACACTACAGATCCTTGAAAAACTAGGTTGCATCCTGAGAAGAACAACGATTTAAGAAATTCTTGAAAGCCATGTTGCAGTTTATGACTAATAGAATAACGTACGTGCAAATATTTGATTTCAAAATGACTCACTGTAACGCGTTAATGAAACTACAGAAAAATCACATCCGATCCAATTAGAGCACTTCAGAAAATCCGAATCGCCTAATTTCCTTCAATCTTTTAGACGCTTCAAAATTCAATGAACCCTATCTAAGGCCGGGGGAGGGCTCCCTTGTCGCATATTTTTACTGTGATTCTCGTACAACTAAGACGGCTGAATTCCGCTTTTATTAACTTCAGTTTTTATGCATCTTCAAAATTTTCGCCAAAGGTTGTTGGAAGCACCAAATGCCGAATGGTCAACTTTGTGACCTATAGGAAAAACACATTTTAGCAGAGTACTTTCTTCGTGGGTGAGAATTTTGCAACTTTTCTCAAACACTTTTTGTTGGAAATGCGAATGCTATGTACATGTAAATACTACTTTTCAAAATGTTGAAAGTACACTGTAAATCGCTCAATACCAATCACATACGAAGGATGCATACCAATATATTTTTTTGGTATATTTCTGTATTCTCTTGGTATATATTTGTATGCTTTTCGTATGTTATTTCAAATGTGGTATGCTTTACATACTAAAGCCATACAAGCAAAATGTTTAAAGAAATCATCAATCATCTCCTAAGTATCTTGATTTCAGGACTTTTGTCAATAAAGATCACACTAATGTTACTACTATTCTGCAAGTAGTGAGATAATGACATTCAAAAGTCATTCTTTCAATACTGAATTCGATTTTAATACACGTAAGTCTAAGGCATTTTATGAATAATTAATAAGATTTCAACCATCAGCAATTGTGCATCATGTAATTTTGAAATAAGGCATATTATCAATCCGAAATAAAAACACATTATAATTCATTAAACGCAAAAATAGTTATGTTTGAGATATATAAGTCAACATGATTGCACGAAAGATATCGTTTGAATGAATTGACGTTAATCAACTTAGCTCTTAAAGTAGAGATAACTAAACGTCCTGTTAATGTTGCTAGACAAGTAGCAACAACGACAATCTCGCGGGCATATAATTCACAATAAATCTAATCTAGTTAAATATCACTCTATCAAACAAAAAATATTCGCGACTGGTATTGCTGAAAAAAGTTGTTTGACAGTAGTATGTAAAACACACATTTTTTGCTATGTAACTTAAAGCTGCACATACCAAATGGATACCAAATACATACGAATAAGGATGAATTTGCATCGGGTCTCGTATATAAAACATACCAACAATTCGTATTTCAGTGTAAAACATCCAATCACAGATAGAATAGTTCGTATTGCTACATACCAATCACATACCAATCACATACGAAGGTAAATGAGATTTGGTATAAAAAATATACCAGATCTCTGTAAACATACGAGAATCTCGTATCAGATGTTAGTTTCAAATTGTATGTAATTTTGGTATATGTTTGTATGTAATTTTCGTATCCAGCGATTTACAGTGTAGTGGCGCCTTTTAGTAGCCATTTTTGTGCAATTTCCTCATCATTCGAATCCTGTAGAGCATCTGCAAGTCTTCTATCTTTATAATCCCATTTGAAGCTACTTAAGGCTGTAGAATACCATTTCACAGATGCATTGAAATGATTCCTTTTAAAGAAAATCTTCGTATTTCAAATTTGAGCTGCAAAATAAATTGTATCAATCCCTGTTGTGCTCATAAACCAGCTTCTCAGTATACATTTAAGCAGTTTAGCATCGCAAATAGTAATCATTGGAGAGATTTCGGCAAAAATTCCCCAAAATTTCAAAAATCTGTCAAATTTCAAAAATTGGTGAGTTCAAATTTAAATTACCATTTCTAGCACGAAGACAAGCGCGAGTTTGAGAAAATGGATGCCACCATTAGAAATTTCACACACGAAATGCACCGTGAATTTCATACAACTTGGAACACCTGTAGAAGTCAAGAGGCCCATACTCGGGATATGGATTCGTTTCATAGTCCGGTACGGATAGAATCAAAACTCGCAGGAATGATTTTTGAAGACAATCAATTCAACAGCGGCAATTGAAAGTGTTCACACTCAATTGCATTGAATTGCAATCACTCAATTGAAGTTGTTTACACCAATATTCCTGAATTGAACATCGATCAACGCCATAATATATTGTAGACCATAATATATGATATTGTTTAATATCTTTCCCACAGCTATTTCTAAAGATTAAACTCAAACAATGACCTTTCCAAATTCGATACAAGGGCATCAAATGATCACATATCAACTTAGCATGGGTTACTACGGACACTTTTACAAAGAAAGAAGAATGCCATTGTAGATCCATCCTCCAAATTTGCTATTATCTCCCACTAAATTGATTGTATGTTTGCTTTATAAATGATGGTCTAAAATTATTTTCGCCCATCTAGCGCCTACAAATTGTCGCACTGTTCATAGAATTTGCTTTGAACTGTTTCGGGGGACAGTCAATAAAGATTTTGATTAACCCATTTATGCCCAAACTATTTTTAAAACTCGAATTTTATTCCTCGAATTTTTCTTCAAACCCAATTTGAGGGCGTTCTCGGCATTGTACAGGGTCGGGAGTGGGACCGTTGATCTCATCTTCAATTAGGTAAATTCGCTCAGGATCATTTTTGGCCGCCATGTTGATCACCCTGTCTCTAAGGAAACATTGATCTGAAATGGATCAACAGCGTTTGATAGAGCGCCTACATTACCATGGCAGTAAAAAGCTATTGCAGATTCTGCTTTTAAACTGATACATACCTTAACTAATCAAAAAAATCATGCATTTGAATCCTGCGTCTTTGTCTCTAGTATCCCTAGAATGCATGATTTTAGTCGGATGTACAGCAGTGGGCCTATTTGTACCAGCGTGGTGTAATTTGTTCGGCCTATTTGCAATGTACTTCAACATTTTCAATATTGTGATGAATCTTGAATAAGCCAAATCCTAACTCATTTCCATTTGTTGCTCAAATGCACGGAAGATGCGATGCCGTGTTCCTATCAAGTTTCTTTTAAGCAACAGAAATGTACAGGGGTATCTGTAATACAAAATTACTTCATCATAGCAAATATTCATCCAGCCTAGAAAATGTTCCGTTTGGCTAATTTTGTATGACTACATGATGCTTCAGTCAAGGTCATCGACGACCATGATAACTGCCAATATACATGTACTGTATGAATTAACTGAGCTTCAAAAAGGCTTCGGTCACACTGATTTCCTGCAACGGAGACACACAGATTGTCAAGGCCGGAGGCACAGAAGATGAGTTACAAGCCACAAATGATATTCCAACACTATAGTTTCAATGACACGTGGCATGAAGAAGGCTGGTTTCCGGAGAGTCGTAGGTTGCTTCACCATCAGCGCTGTCGCGTGAAATTTGACGTCACAATTATCTTCCCTGTTTCTTGCGACAAGAAAGCACAATAAATATACATACCGTTTGCTGTCAAAAGGCACACAAAGTGCATTGTGGCTCATGGTTTATGGAGGATCGTGATGCGACTTGCGAATGGCTATTCTGAAAATGTCCGACCTAACGTGGATATAATGGCAATCATGAACGTCAGTGACGTTTATCAACAGACTGGTTGGCTGAACACCCAATTTCATGGGATATGATACATCTGTGCAAGCGACCTGATACGAAATACAGCAATTATGCAAGAGGAGTAGCAAAAGTAGACAACAGGAATGTCTGGAAAGTAATACAAATTCATTTATCATCCAAGTTACTGATAGATAAAGATTGATGTCAAAGGCTAAAAATGTTTTCGTGTGAGTTCATGTGTATCATAAGTCTGGTTATCCACAGCAAGCAATAGCCACGTTCAACTCATATCAATGACTGAATTGAATGGCATGGACAAAGTTCAATAGTCAATGCATGGTAATCGTAGATGACTGATTAAAGTTCAATAACACACCCTTGTGATGAGATCATCAGGTATTCAATCAACCGACTTAAAACACTTGCGCCGTATATGTGTGTCAGTGGAAACGTCAGTTGTTGTCGATGACTCTGTAACTTCTGATGAGTGAACCCTTCATTTGCGTTTTGGGTAGGATCTCTTTCTATTCTCTTCAATAATTGGATTAGTTGTAAGACTCAGTTTTATGTAACGGATCTCAGAGTTGGTATAGGTCAAGCTAGTTTCAACTAAAAATTCATGATATTTAATTTTACTTACAAGTAGACAAATGTACACGTACGTGTTGTGCAGTGCATGCAAGGATAACTGAAAAACACTGTAAGTCACCAAGTCTTATTCAAGCATGAATCTGAGTACTAAACAGAAGAGCACTAGAATTGCCGACCTTATATTCGCAAAAGTACTAAAATACTTGTTAAGTACTAATATGATAAAATATTATTTAAAATTGAGATTCATTTCAAATTCAATGAGTCAGTGTGCAACTGGTAGTGACGGCGCACGCTATCTGAATAGGCTTTTTGTTCCCAGTTTGAGAGTGCACTGTCGACGATGTAATGAATAGCGACTGTGGGAAGGACTAGTCAACACAGTTAGTCATAATTCGCCTTTGTCTCAGGTAGCGAGTGCACACAACTGGAAATGACGGTTTGTTGTGCTCCTGCATATCGAAGTGGGTGCAGTAAAGCAATAAATGATCCTGCAAGCCAGCTTGTGACATTTTATCGATATCCTCTTAATGAACATAAGACATCAATTTGGATCAAAAGCATCTTCACCGACAGTGCTTTGACTCCTACCAACCTCTATCATTTTCGCCAACTGTGATTTGAGATCTGCCAGCGCTTACCATCCTCTCTGACAGTGCTTGGAGTCCAGCCAAGATTTTTCATCGTCTTCGACAGTGATTTTCGACTTGCCAACGTTTGTCCACTTCAACGATTCTTGTGCATATTTGCACCTAATGTCAGTTGATAATTTTCAATATCATTTAGGGTTCGGTTACTTCCGGAACACTCGGTACTCAGTGTATGTAATGTTAACTTTTCAAAACTAATTGTTTTCAGCTGAAAAGATTGATGCATGCCGCATAATATCGTCAGAAGGCATGCCTAATTTGTTTACAAGTTTTTCAACAGCTTTGAGTAGGCATGAGATTCGATTCGTTTCGGAAATCGGCTGCTGATTCGAGATTCGATTCGATTCGAAATCGTGATTCCAGAATTATTCTAATCGGTTCGATTTGAGCGGCCAAAAATTACACTGATTAGATTTTTCACTAGGGTAGTTGTTTAACTTTGGTTTCTTCCGCTTCCTGGATTTTTCTAATTTTAGCCCTGTTGTGTTCTAATTCAATTGTTTTTCTTAAAATATTACCAAAATCTTGAGTCTGTTGTTAAATTCCGTCAAAATGCTAATGACTATGGACCACTTTCTAAGAAGAGCATCTTTGAGACTACATGCTTTTGTTGCTGACGTTTGACAGCAGCAGCTGATCACTGACTATCATTCAAAGATCACTGTTTATCATTACTACCCATGATAGTAGCGATTGGATCCGACTTGTAGATACTTCTATTACATAGAAGTAATAATAATTGGATCGGTTTTCGGATAGAAATTGAATTCCAGCTTTTGGCAATCATGGACTTATTCGCTGCTCAGCAATGTTGGCCTATTCAGAAAATTACTCGCCGATTGCGCAGTTAAACTTTTCAAAGTTATAAGTTTCTGACTTTAGAGTTATCCCCTCCCCCGGTTTTCAACTTTGTCTAAAATCTACATGTATAAGAATGCATCTTTCGTCATCACACTTCAAGAACACGTACTTGAGCACATTTTCTACCCACATACAAAATTTATGCAGATCGGACAAATACAGTACTTTTTTGCATTAGAACGTGAAGTGTAGCGATGTCAATAGCTTGATCTGACTTCGTCTGTTCGACGGATTTTAGACAAATTAGAAAGATAAAGAATAAGTACCATTTTCTGTTCCTGTTTGTGACAGCCTAGTAGTTCAACTTTGGTTTCAGAATTTTCCCCTGGACCTCATCAGTTATGGGTAGATTCGAACCAGTGTCGTTGGAGCTTTTTGCCAGCGAGTCAGCGACCGGATCAGGTTATTTTTCTTAATGTTTAATGAGTACCTAGCGAATGCGTGAATTGCATCAATATCGGATGTGCATTAAGAGGTTGCAGAATACAATCGCGTGCTTGCGTTAAAGCAGTGCTTTCCTGGCTATTTCACCACTCTCTCAGCAATTGGTCCGGTGGCTTTGTGGTAGAGGGCATGCTTGCACGTCCTCTAGCTCCAACACTGCTCTAGCTCCTCTACTGATGAGACCCAACAGGCCGAAACATGTCTCGTTGTGGCTCCCTTCATTGTTTGTCAAATTTATCAAATGCAAGGATTCTTGTCTTAAGATAGATTGTATATACATTTGTAGAAGAGGCTTCATATATGTCTTAAATAACATGCTCTCATATTCTAATTTGGTGAATTCATCATAATCTTAAGCCATCCTTAAATTCCTTCAGAAACTCATTGTCATTGGTGGTGATGGTTCCGACGGCACAATTCCATTTGATGATCTTCTAAACGATGACTGCGGTGCTGACCCAACTGGTACAGTTACCTTCGACACAGCAAATGATATCGCTCTTCTTCCATATTCTAGTGGTACCACGGGAGTTCCGAAAGGAGTAATGCTGAGTCATGAAAATATAACCGTCAATGTTTTGCAATGCTGGTGAGTTAACGAAAATATTTTGTCGACGATAGTGGCTTATATGGAAAGTTGCTTTTCAAAATGATTTTCGAATAATTATTATTTCCACAAATTTGAATCCTAAGTATCAGAAAAAGAGAAAATCCCTTTAGCTGTTCAATTCATGTTTGTTGTTAATTTTTGGTTTTCATTTGTTGATATAAAAAGCTTCTCTTAGACGAAGATTACTTGCATCGTGGTCATGTGCTAGATTTGATGTTATAATGCTGTTCGTTTGACAGTTGTTCAAATGTTTTCTGATGGACGAATCAGCAGTTGTCACATAAACATAATTTTCTATCCTTATTAAAAAGAGGCCTAGATGACTTTCTCAGTCATTTCAATTTTCAAAGGAGATATTTTGACACCAGTGAAATATACTCAAAACACTACTAATAAGTTCATCCAACCGGTATTTTCTTTTGCACCTCAAATACTTATCCATCTGGGATACGGACTGCATTTGTTACTTCGGACCTTAATTTGTGCCATTCAAAAACGGACCCTATCCTGATTTTATATGTGCATCTTTCTAGCAATTGTTTTTTACATTATTCTACATAATTAGTTGTTCTCTTGTCATATCTGGACTAATCATTTATATACTAAATTTGTAATTCAGAAAATGTGTCTGATAAATTTTAGACCCTTGTTATACCCTTAATGCGGACCACTTTGTCTAACAATGCAGGTAGACTTTAAAATAATAACATGTTTTTGAACTGCTTCAAATCAAAAATCATGTCTTTAAGCTTTTTCAGTTTCTATGTAAATTCTCTCCAGCATTTCTTTCAATTGAGAAAGCTATTAAATGTGTCGGCAACTTTCAAAGCGATTTTGGTATGTATATTCTGGCGCCAATGATATCAACAACATGTAAATTTGTTACTAAATTGCATGTACTGTATATAGGTGTATCATGATGCTACTCATATTTGCTGTCAGCAACTATTAAAGGAAATATTTTTTAAAAAAGTGTCATCAGAAGAAACCTTTGCGCTCATTCAACAGCGAGCTATAGGATTATTGGTTTACTTAATCCGCTCTCGCTTTGAATAAAAAGCATCAAGGATACCAATTGCTGCTTGAAGATAGTGTGTGTAGATGCATTCTTCAGATACTGTTTGAAAATGATTAAGCTCATGGCTGTAAGAACATGTGCTGAGAGAACTGTTTAGAAACATGTTTGAAAACAAGACTTTCAAACAACTTATAACAAAGTCAAAAGCGCTGTTTTTGAAATAATACTTAAATACTTAGCTTTAAAGCAGTTTTGAGCCAGTAATTTAAGCAACATGCTGATTAGAAGCTCAATTTTCCCTCTGATAAAACAGCTATTCAATTGACATCAGCAATCTAACATTGTTCAATAGAATAAAACCTTGTGTAGTCGCGGATAATTCTGAACATTATCACAAAAGTTTACAGCAAACGTACAATTAGTGACAAAAATGACGCTTATAAAGGCCGGGAATATACTATTAAAGACTCTCTTTGTTGGCTTACATAACTAAATCATACATCAAAATATTTCAAAATATTGAAAAAATACGTAGATATATTTTACCCCTGTATATTTTGATTGCATAGTAAACGCAATTTCAAGTGTTCTATTGAATTAGAATTAAAAATTCAATTGGGTCGTCTCATCCGACAGACATTATTTTTCTAAAGTAATCAGTGTCTCTGTTATAAAAAAAACTTAATTATTTCTTCTCTATTGCTATCATGATCAATTCTCCAAAACAGAAAAAAATGGACATTTTACATTTAGTACCAGACATCATAAAGAGCACATTTGAAGAAATCTAAGCTGCTATTATCATACATATATAGGGATATATGGTAGAATGAAAAAATGATATATTTACTTTCAAAACTTTCAAAAAAAAACATTGCTTTCAACCTAATCCAAACAGTAATTTCATCGGGAAATAGAATCACGTGTGTAGAATCACATATTGCGCATCTCTAAACGAGCTTTGATTTTGTGATCTTCGGCTGCATATACATGTATTATCCTATAACACGAACACACTCAAATCACTAAAAGTATCCACAGGCCTCAACAGTTAAGGAGGATAACTCGATCTTTTTATTCAATTAAATAAACGTTGATTTCGAAAAGTGCTTTGATTTATTTACTTTCACATTGTTTAGTCTTTTGCAGTTTTGTTACGCGCTCGGAGCGAATCTTCAATTTCATAGAGCACGGAGCTCATGAACAAATGTTAAGATCCTCCCTCGCACTCAGACTTCGAAACTAATATCCCACTAAAATACTGTGGTCCCAGTCAAGTTGGGACAATTTATTCTTACCATCGGCTTATCAAGGCAAATCTGCAAGGGCTTTGGCTTAAGTTTTAGGATGATTAATCCTCAGAAAAGTTGAAATTAAGAATTATGAATACAACATCAGTGGTCAGGAGGCGTTAATGGGAAAGGGATAAATTGAGAGCATAGGAGGGGCACCAAAAGCGGTGCCTTGTAGATCAGAGGAGTTACGTTTATGTGCCACACATGCAAGAAATAGAATATAGAGGACAACTCGTTGAAGCAGGGATTTGCTGTGAAGGGAGAGAGGACAGCTACGTCCTTGGCGGGAGCCGGGACTGAGAGGAGAGAAAAGGAAAGGTTATGTTTCGATTTTTGAGTGCTTTTGTTATTTAGCGAATGATATGATTGGCATATCAGGCTACTGTCTGTTCTACAAAGTCTGACTTTCACTTCTTCAGCTCATCAAGCAATTGTCTTTACATCCAATGTATTTACGTTAAATTAATGTGCTAAATGTTCATTTTTGTGTCTTCGCCTAGCATCTAGTAGATATTAAAAAATATTCATATCATTGCAGGTCAGTAATGCCATGTTACGAAGTAGACATCTTATTGGGGATATTGCCATTTTATCATAGCTATGGTATGATACCAATTCTTGGAGCAACGCTGCGAACTGGTGCAACAATTGTAACTTTACCATCCTTCACAACCGATCAATTTCTTGATACTATAACGAAATACAAGGTAAGTAGATCTCTTAAGTACTATTTAGCTGATCTGGTGATCGTAATTCTGCATGCAGTGCATCAGTGCACAGGTAGTATCTACTTTCTGCACTGGGTCCCGCACTGGTGCACCGAAATGTGAGAATTTCAATCATTCTTTCAGTTATAAATGTTGAGAAAAATGAGGTTAGATGAGATCTTCATTCAATGGCGAAAATGAGATAATTGAGATTTGCAATTAGCAAGTTAGTGAAATTTCGATAATTTCGACATTAATTAAATATCACTTTAAACACACTGCTGGCAAATCGCCTAAGCAAGTGCCCCTGCAGTAATCAATAAATGTTGTTTTTTGAAAGCACAATGTGAATAGAATAATTAAATATTGAGTTTCATCCTCAGTTGAAAAATGGAAACAGACCTGAATAGCTGCTATTTCATCCAATATCAGGAATCATCAGCAAGTCTATCTTACATCTCTGATGATTCCTGATCTTGGATGAAATAGAAGCTATTCAAGTCTGTTTCCATTTTTCATGATGAGCGTCCCCGAAGCATCTGCTATAAAAGTCTCAAGTTTCTATTTACAAATGGGATTCAATGTAACATGCGATAATTGGTTTATGACGTCTACATGTAGAGAAATTGTTGCAGCATAATGCAACCGTAGTTGGTACCATCCGAAGAAACAGAAAACACATTCCTGCAGCTGCTAAGTCAGTTCGAAACCGAGAAAGAAAGACTGCTGAGTATTTCAAACAAGATGATAAGATTATTTTCTCATACTTCGACGGAGGCTCCAAACCTATTATTTCACTCTCAACCATACATTCATCGGCAACCAATGAACCCGATGGTCTTCCTTAAATTGTGAATTTCTATAATTCGACAAAAAAAGTTCGATAAGAAAACAACTATGAGCTGTCATGATTGTCGGCATTTTGCATGCATATAGGATTCAATTACAACAGTGAAATGCAACCAGTGTTCATACCGCGCGAGTATTGGTAAGTTCGTGCTTGAAATATAGTACAAGTAACTGTAAAAATTCACTGATTCACTGATAGTTCGTTACGAGAAAAATACATGGGCCTATCTTTCTTATAGTAACTTTACTTATTATACCTTTCACTTTATCTAGATTTTTTGATGAAAATATTTTAAAATGAGAATTCTATTTCTGTAATTTGGTGTGGAAAAATTATATTGACATCTACATGTATATTGAGAGATAACATGAGGATAATGCACCAACAGTTGTATTCAAAGATTCTACGAAATGTAATAGTAGTATGATAATTTAAGATGACTATCCATGGGTGGGGTGTCCCAAATGTCGTCGACTGAATTTTGATTAATGTGTCGTCGAACGCTTAGACCCACTGCAGGCAAATCGCCACATATTCAGAAGGTGAAATGGTGGGCTCTTGAGGAGCAAGATGTCAGTCAGAAGCTTGTTGATGCCGTCTATGGTCGGATGCCTGGAACGAAATTGACTAGCGATTGGGATGGTCTAGCGAGAGCTTTGACCGAAGCTGATAAGACGACCTGCGGCACCACTAGAGGCGGAAAATTTGGCAGAGTGAAGTGCAGCAGACCGTCAGGCACAAGAAAGAGGCCTTTAAGAAATGGCAGCGGTCCCGTACATCAGAGGACAAGGAAGCTTACAGGCTCGCAAAAAGACAAGCTAAAGCAGCAGTGGCCAAGGCTAAATATGATGCAACGGAAGATCTTTACCAGAAGCTGGGTACCCGAGAAGGGGAAAAGATGGTGTACTGTATTGCAACTGCGAGAGATAAAGCGAGAAAGGACAATTATGAAGGTTTCTTCGTCAAGGATGAGTCGGGTCACATTATCACAACGGCAAGTGGGAACAGGCAGCGCTGGGCAAACTACTACGAAGCCCTGTTGAATCAAACAAGGCCGCATGAAGAGATCCCTGCTAGAGCTGCTGTTGAGGGTCCAGTGGAGATGATTACAAGGGATGAAGTGGCTGAGCAACTAAAAAAAGTGAGATCGGGTAAAAGTTGTGGACCGGATGACATTCCTATTGAAGTTTTCAAGGTGCTTGGGGACTATGGCTTGGACCTTCTGGCGTACCTCTTCAATGAGGTGCTGACATCGGGAAGGATACCGGACGCATGGCGGAAAAGTGTTATTACACCTATCTTCAAGGGCAAAGGAGACCATCAAGATGTTGGCAACTATCGCGGTATCAAGCTTCTCAGTCACACCATGAAGATTCTGGAGAAGATTTTGGAGAAGCGTCTTCGTGATCTTATTGAGGTGGATATGAATCAATTTGGTTTCAGACCAGGAGTTGGCACAACAGACCCAAATCTGGGGTCCATGGTCAATACTGAGGTGTCCAGCGCAGGTGATGTTGCACATCGAGTATGTTGCGGCTAGAACACATGGAAGAGACTGACTCCAGCGCTATGTGACAGAAGGATGCCACTGAAGATAAAGAGCAAAGTATACTCCTCTATGATCAGGCCAGCAATCCTTTATGGTTCTGAGTGCTGGGCCCCTCTCAAGACAGATGAGCAGAAGCTGCACGTGGCGGAGATGCGGATGCTAAGGTGGATGCAGGGCTACACACGCTTGGACCGGAAGACCAATGAAGAAATAAGATCTGATGTGGAGATAGCCCCTATTCAAGAAGTGGCAAGAGCAAGAAGGCTGGCATGGTTTGGTCACGTGCAGCGTCGCGGAGAGAGCATCACGTCTGCAAATGGAAGGAAGAAGAGGTAGAGGCCGCCCGAAGAAGACCTGGACAGTGACAATAACCGCCGACATGAAAGCAAAAGGAGTGGATGCCTCCCTGGTCCACAACCGGAAGGAATGGAAAAAGAGGACTTGGACGCGGGACAAGGGTCGACAAGGTGAGCAAGGTGAGCAGCTTCGGGAACGCTCATGTTGCTTTTAACGTCATCAGACAACGTCCCGAATGTATGGTATTCCTGCCAGCTCATAGCCACTATTGACTTCGTTCAGCCAGATTATCTTTAGGCCATAGGATCCAGGCCTTGAAGGGAACAGCGTTTGATTTCTTTAACCGCGTCGAAGAGTCATAGTGGCTTGATGAACTGGTATTCCATCCATTTCATACCAAAGCACTTCCAATGATCGATATCGCTCTCTGTACATTCCCCCAACTATGAGTAACCAAAAAATACTTTCTTTTCCGAAACATTTATGGAGGTCCATTGCCGCTTGTCGGACTGACGAGGAATTGCAAACCTTGTAAACATCACTAACCTCGTATTCCTTGTAAACGAGGAATTGTTAACTTCAAGATTCGGACCTAGTTACCTCACTAATAATGTCATCGAAGAACATGTGAAAAGTCTCTTAGGTTGATTGCGAATTTATTCCGGATTTGGCAACCCATTCTTTGACGAAATATGGCACATTTCTTTGTTGAGCTCTACCGTCTCGTCCGCCAATGCCTTCGCGTATCTAATTTCTTCCAGTAGAATCAGTCAGTTGATCATTTGTATGCTAATCATCTGAAGAATCATCGTGACCTCAGAATTTCGGGATCTCATGATGAATTTGTAACCCGATATTATATTCCCTGATACGAGTTGCAAAGCCACTAATCAATGCATGACAATGACTTTAGATAAATCGTCATTTATAAAGGCAGGTCGGTCACTCAGATGTCATTTCTAGTAGCGAGTCTTCTCTTCCAGTTTTCCTGGTACTCTGCCTAATCCCGAGAGACCTCAGCTTCGTCACATCCTTTGACATCATCTGAGGGGGATACAGTGGTCCTCTTTTACAAATTCTCAGTTTACTTGCCTAAATCGATATCAAAACATTAGGTTAGTTTTTCGTTTTGGCCATCGGTCGGAAAATCAGATAAAATATAAGTTATGAGATTAACTTTTCTCAATCGAAAGTGTGTTAAGTAAGTTATCTTTATATTTCGAGCATAAAGCGAAAGCACTCCCTCTTTTTTATAATCGTCTATTGGTAAAAGTTAAAATAAAATATCGTTACAGTACCCTGACGTTTCGTCCTGCAAGGACTTGTTCACAGGTTTGACAAAGCCATGTACGGGGTTTGAAATTGGCTTATAAATACGAATGACCACTCGTCAGCTCCTGTTTGCGATTAATGCAAGGTTGATGAATTCCAATAAGCTTAGCTTCAGCAATACGGGTAGAAACTGGATCATTAAGACATTGCATAATAATGATGTCAAAATCATCAATAGTTAAAATCGACCAATAATGGTCTTTCTTCGCATGTTCTGAGAGGGCACTCTTGCTGTCCTGATTATGCAAACTACGTTTGTGTTCCGAATATCTTGCACTTAAAGTGCGATTCGTAGAGCCAATGTAGTTTTTGCCGCAATGTTTGCAAATGAACTTATATACAACATATTTTAAGTTACATATGTTAGGTTTGCCAATTATACCACAGAGATTACAATTACAGTTGTGTAAATTATTGCGATAGTTGAAGCATGAGCTAATTTGTCTGCCAGGTTTACTGACAAGATTAATAGGCAAATCATATTTATCAGCTAATCTGTTTAGTTTACGATTGGTACTATCAATCGAGTCCACTCAATCGATTGGTACTATCGAGTTTTTTATCGTTAATGTAATCCAATTTCAAATTGACACTATTTTTATTCTTATTTTTGTTGCCTATTTTCGTAGTATTATCACTACTGGTATGCTTCGAGTAACTTTGATTGAAGCCATTCCTCCTCAATCTTTTAGTCATTTTATTTTTATTCTTACGTACTAACTCATGCGTAGAACAACGCTTTTCAACATACGTGTAACTATTTTTAATAAAATTGGTCTTCACAT
This sequence comes from Prostheceraeus crozeri, assembly GCA_907163375.1. Classification (NCBI taxonomy): domain Eukaryota; kingdom Metazoa; phylum Platyhelminthes; order Polycladida; family Euryleptidae; genus Prostheceraeus; species Prostheceraeus crozeri. The sequence goes on from CAJQUW010001712.1 coordinate 54,503, forward strand.
GTGAGGGGACCCAACTATCATAGTGAAGGGTATTACCAGAATGGCAGTCTTTTCTATATAATTCATACTTTATCTGTTTATTGGCTATGCTGATGCTGATATCCAAAAAATTAAGAACGTTGTTCATAGGTACGTCTATGGAAAATTTTATATTCGCTGATATCGAATTGAAAATGTCGAGGATACTATTCAAAATGCTAGGTTCATTTGGGAATGGTCCTATAATAATGTCGTCTATATACCTCTTATATAGACATAGTTGTATATTGTGGCTAGAGCTTAATTTATTCAACGCCATGTTTTCAATGTGATTCATATAAATAATGGCAAAGGCTGGAGCATAGTGAGAACCCATAGGACAGCCTTGAATTTGGAGATACGTTTTATTATTGTAATATACTTCGTTATTGAATGCTATAAATTTTAAAAATTTCTCAATTTCACTGTGTGAGAACCCGTAACTATCGAAAGTATTTTCGTGTTCTTCAACAAATTTTATGACGGTTTCGATACCATGGAGAAGAGGTATACTAGTATATAATTTTTTTCACATCTGAGGAAATGAATGTTAGGTTGTTTTTTCTAGGTAACGAAATGTTTCTCAGATACTCGATGAGCTCGTCAGTGCTTTTTATGCTACTAATGACTTTTGGGACTAGATTATTGAGAATTTTGCTTAATAACCAATCACCTTTTCAGTTGGGGTTCCTATCGATGAGGCAATGGGTCTCAATGGGAAATCCCCGTCATTTTTGTCTTTATGATCCTTAATCGTGCAATAAAATTTGGCGGGTTTACTACCACACGAAATAAGACGTTTGACATCAGTAAGTGGTTCCAAAATTTGTTGATAGAATGGTCCGAATACAAGATTCAATCACCATGAATGCAGCTTTAACACGGAAGACTGCTTCTTTGAAGATGGAGATCTTGAGATCCAGCCTCCTTACTCTGCGAAATAAGGAATAGGAAACTAATATGCATTTCTCTTATGTATATTTCAACTTCATCAACGAAGTGGCGGATCCCGTAGAGGTCAAAGCATCTCTGAATTTGATTAACGAAGCTGTCTCAAAACAACAAGAGGTGATATACGAAAGACATTCGCGTAAGCGGACTGGCTTGACTAGCAAAAGCTATCCACTTTTTAAGTATGATTAGAAAATTGACTTGTAGACCTTGTCTACCATTTGAGTATTATGACATATTCTGGTTTTGTAAAACTAATGACCGCCCGTCAGATTATGTTGCTAGCAATGACAATCGTATTACCAACGAGACTGATATCAGTCTGCCTAATGATGTTGCCTGCTTTTGACCAAGGGCCCTAAGCATCGCAAACTCCTCAACAGTAACTTTTTAGCTATTGATACTTTGCCGTATTATCTAAGATGGCACTCAACATTTGCAAATACTGATAATGCAGAACGTCTACATATACCATATGAAAAGAATACTGTATTCTTTTCAAATAAAAAGAAAGATGAAGCTGAGAACAATTTGAATTTATTTCAATTCGAAGCTAAAAAATTCTTGAGAAGGAATACTCGTATATGAAACGTAACACTAAGTATACGTATTGTGACAATGTGGTAAAAAACGGAAGCGTTTATGAAAACAACCAATTTATTAGCAGTCTCATCTGATAAAACTAACCGTATAGTTGTCACTGATAAGTTATCCTTTATTCAACGGGTTGAAAATGTCCTTAGTGATACTAATATTTATAAACCATTACCTAAATCTAAATGCAACGCTATAGAAAAACAGGCCAATACTCTAATTAGATCAACTTGCAAGAATAAACCTAACATTGATTCCAATCGTCTTATTTCGTGTGGTAGTAAACCCGCCAAATTTTATTGCACGATTAAGGATCATAAAGACAAAAATGACGGGGATTTCCCATTGAGACCCATTGCCTCATCGATAGGAACCCCAACTGAAAAGGTGATTGGTTATTAAGCAAAATTCTCAATAATCTAGTCCCAAAAGTCATTAGTAGCATTAAAAGCACTGACGAGCTCATCGAGTATCTGAGAAACATTTCGTTACCTAGAAAAAACAACCTAACATTCATTTCCTCAGATGTGAAAAAAATTATATACTAGTATACCTCTTCTCCATGGTATCGAAACCGTCATAAAATTTGTTGAAGAACACGAAAATACTTTCGATAGTTACGGGTTCTCACACAGTGAAATTGAGAAATTTTTAAAATTTATAGCATTCAATAACGAAGTATATTACAATAATAAAACGTATCTCCAAATTCAAGGCTGTACTATGGGTTCTCACTATGCTCCAGCCTTTGCCATTATTTATATGAATCACATTGAAAACATGGCGTTGAATAAATTAAGCTCTAGCCACAATATACAACTATGTCTATATAAGAGGTATATAGACGACATTATTATAGGACCATTCCCAAATGAACCTAGCATTTTGAATAGTATCCTCGACATTTTCAATTCGATATCAGCGAATATAAAATTTTCCATAGACGTACCTATGAACAACGTTCTTAATTTTTTGGATATCAGCATCAGCATAGCCAATAAACAGATAAAGTATGAATTATATAGAAAAGACTGCCATTCTGCTAATACCCTTCACTATGATAGTTGGGTCCCCTCACATGTGAAGACCAATTTTATTAAAAATAGTTACACGTATGTTGAAAAGCGTTGTTCTACGCATGAGTTAGTACGTAAGAATAAAAATAAAATGACTAAAAGATTGAGGAGGAATGGCTTCAATCAAAGTTACTCGAAGCATACCAGTAGTGATAATACTACGAAAATAGGCAACAAAAATAAGAATAAAAATAGTGTCAATTTGAAATTGGATTACATTAACGATAGTACCAATCGTAAACTAAACAGATTAGCTGATAAATATGATTTGCCTATTAATCTTGTCAGTAAACCTGGCAGACAAATTAGCTGATGCTTCAACTATCGCAATAATTTACACAACTGTAATTGTAATCTCTGTGGTATAATTGGCAAACCTAACATATGTAACTTAAAATATGTTGTATATAAGTTCATTTGCAAACATTGCGGCAAAAACTACATTGGCTCTACGAATCGCACTTTAAGTGCAAGATATTCGGAACACAAACGTAGTTTGCATAATCAGGACAGCAAGAGTGCCCTCTCAGAACATGCGAAGAAAGATCATTATTGGTCGATTTTAACTATTGATGATTTTGACATCATTATTATGCAATGTCTTAATGATCCAGTTTCTACCCGTATTGCTGAAGCTAAGCTTATTGGAATTCATCAACCTTGCATTAATCGCAAACAGGAGCTGACGAGTGGTCATTCGTATTTATAAGCCAATTTCAAACCCCGTACATGGCTTTGTCAAACCTGTGAACAAGTCCTTGCAGGACGAAACGTCAGGGTACTGTAACGATATTTTATTTTAACTTTTACCAATAGACGATTATAAAAAAGAGGGAGTGCTTTCGCTTTATGCTCGAAATATGAAGATAATTTATCACCTCCCGTGCATCGTCATCAACCATGTTAAGATAAGAATTACAATTCTCTGCGCAACGTTTCGCTGCCGCTTCGGCTGGCGCAGTAAAAATTAATGTGTACTGTCGCGCCTGTGCTCAGTAAGAATAGTGACATTTTTGTGAAGGATTGTCAAGGATATCATGGATGTCTGGGTTATTTGTATGATCATTAACAATGTGTTCATTAAATAATGAAGTTCCTACTGTTAAATTAATTTTCACGAAGCTGGGACCGAATAGTTCTTATTGCTTCACCAATGTAGGTGGCCTGCGAGCATGAAGGACATTTAACAGTGAAGTAAGTACACGCAACCTTTCCAAGTGCAGCCCATTCCCCCATCCCGGCAACCACAATAGACGCAATTAACTTTATTGCAGTCATTTTCATAGAATTCGATGCAAGGGTCAAGCAATGAAGTTGACTTCCAGATGTATATGAATAGCTTGAAACGTATTGGGGCGACCGAAGAGGTCCTCATACACCTGATGAGGATTCGAAGGATCTAATTAGCATCCTCAAACTCCTGATTACGCGGCAATTGGCAGAATCCTCGAAGGAAGAACGGTCTTTTCGCTTGTGCCTTACCCATAGAGTAGGGATATATAGGTAGAGTGTCGACTCAAAAAGTATCTGTATAACGGTGTTTTACGGAGATTACGTTCACGTGGTCCAAAAAATTATTTGAGCACTTTTTAAAAAAGTCAAACTTTGCCAATTTTTATATTACCGAGATGACTCTGCTATATAAGTAGTATGAAACAAGTTGGATATCAAAAGGAATTAATATTTGCTGATAAGCTTCCTAACTAAGCGGAAATTAAGATGATTATCAAGGGAATTTCATGATCCGTATTATAATGGAAGTCATCATGAAAAAGACGAGATATTATTGCGCTTTCTTGGCTAAAATTGCAAGTTTTAATTCAATTTTCACCGGCATGATTTGATGATTCATTAAATTCATGTTTCATTTCTTGAATATGAATAGTGATGTGAACCCATTTGCATCTTTCAAATTAATTGAAATCATTGTCTTTGATTCTGTTATTTTGCTCTGCCAGGTGCAAATTGCTTAAGATTCTCTTGAGGTACAGCGTGGAAGCAATAGCAGGCCATCGAGTTGCAAACTTAACAAACATTATCTCTCAAAGACTGTCATGACACGGACGATCTGTGAAATGATATCATTTCCTTCTGCTTTATGCTATCATGATCAGTAAATTCCGTGGCAATTTCTTCAGAACTGCATAGATGTGCATATCTCTTATTTGGAAACAATTCCGACTGTGTCTCCCTTGAATTCATCTAATAAAATCGAAAGTGTATACACATTGGGGATTTAATAAATGCGGAGTTACCACTCTACCTAATATGCTTACTCTATGGCCCTACCAATAATTTATTTAATCTCAATCTTGAAATGTTTGTAATAAAAAAGAGTTGATGTCCTGCTTTCTCATTTGACACAGTGACATGAAAGCCTGGACCCTTAAGGCAAAAGATTGCTTGCCTTGCTGTCTTACTTATTGCGCTTTAATGTGCATTGCATGTCCGCCACAGAAAATGAGCGTTGTATTTCTTCCCTTGTAGGTAACCTCTCTCAATATTGTTCCACCGATCTTACTATTTATGAAGGATAACGAAAAAGCTCAAAAGCATGACTTCTCAAGCATACGGTCAGTTATATCTGCAGCTGCGCCCCTTGCAGCTGAAACTGAAGCCGAATGCTTCGAATATTTGAAAAAGCGCAATCCCCATATTCATGTCGGTCAAGGTAAGATTTCGCTTCATTCACAAGTGGCTGTAGTCGAATTAAAGCATATGAAAAGATTCAGTTATTTACGGAGTACGTTCTCGTGGTCCAAAAAATTATTTGAGTAGTTTTAAAAAAGTCACAATTTTGAAAATTTATATACTACATACCGACATGGAGCCCTTTTATAAATAGTATAAAACAAGTTGGATGTCAAAAGGAATGAATATATGCTAATAGGCATCCTATCTAAGCGGAAATTAAGCTGATTATCAAGGAAATCTGATGAACGGCATTATAATGGAAGTCTTCATGAAAAAGTCGAGATCTTATTTTTCCTTCTTGGATGAAATTTCAAGTTTTTAATTCAATTTTCACCGGCATGATTTTATGATTCATTAAATTCATGTTTCATTTCTTGAATCTGAATAGTGATGTGGACCCATTTACATCTTTCAAATTAATTGAAATCATTGTCTTTGATTATGTGATTTTTCTCTGCCAGTTGCAAGTTGCCTGTAATATGATCACGCTTAAGAAAATAAGGTAGTGGCAGACTATTTCCAATTTACATGTATTTTCTCTGCATGTAAAATCCCTCTATTTGAGCTGCATTCATCACCGCTAAACTATTCCAATGCAATCAAGAATACTCCTAATGTTGTTAGAAGATGCTTTCATGCGATATCTGATCAATTTCCAACAAATAATCAAAACATATTGAAGAGTGGAATTTTAATTTTGAATTGCAATTCTTGTAGCAACATGACCGAGGAACGATTTGAACATGAACATTATAATCAGGTGGGATTCAAGAGCTCCCAGAGTTATCGGAACTCAAAATAGCCTTTAATAGGATTAAGTCAACAATATTGACGCTCGCCAGAATTTTATGAGACTTACGATCTTCTCAAAATCTGTAATATCAATAGCTTCAATTTCATTCTTATTGAAAACTAGCTGTTACCCCCACCTATAGGCGGGATTGTTATCTCAATATTGGTTAATTGATAGAATAGACTCCATGCGGAGTAAAATGAAAAGCAAAGCTAGAAATTAGCTACCATCGCATCGTAGCAGTAAGCTTAGTAAAGTGGCATAATAGCTGTTATGTACAGTCATGCACTGTCATCGTCTATCGTTGAAATTCAATGTTTTTTCTCTGATCTTCATCGATTTTTTACCTTTAGCTGCCACTTGTCGTCGAGCTATCTTGGGGTCTATAAAGCATTCGATGTCGCATTCGAAATTCCGCAGTGTCATCGCATTCGTATAGATGACACTTAGTACACTTTTATCACTTATACTAGTTTTAGTGTTTAAGTTTTACTGTCTAGTTGATGCATAACAGGGTCCGGCAAAATGATCTGACACATTAGTGGGTTTAATAAAAGGCAAATAAATTAAAGAAACTAAAAGGTGTTTTTATTTTTGAAAAGTGCATATGATGCCATTCTTTTATCAAATGCCATTTTGTTTTGCTTCTTTAAGCTGTTGTTTTTTCTTTCTTTTTGAACTGCAGCCATGAATTGGACTGGTGAGCGCAGCGCTTTCATTGTGGAAACGTTTATCAAAGCAAACGAATCTGTAACTGTAACACAACGAGCCTTCCGTTTGCACTTTAAACTTGGTAGACATGATTACACCCAGCTCGTAGCACGACTTTGTTATGTATGGGTTGCCATCTTTAGAGCTGCTGGATCTGCATTGTAAAGAAAATCAACTTGCCGACCTCGCACCGCCACAACTCCAGAAAATGTGGCAGCAGTAAGAGCTTCAGTTCAACAGTCACCACGCCATTCGACATTTACAATAATAATAATAAGCGTTTATTTCGTAACAATACCAATACATGAAAATCTCTAATGAAAATCGGGGAGATTTGTAAGAAGAGAAATTACAAACATGATTGAGAAGCAAGCAAAGTCAGAATCAAGTCAATTGGTTGAACAATACAGCACTAGAAAAGAAAGACAAATCCATTCTGTCTCCTCAAAGTCTCAGCATGTGGCAGGATCAGTCTCGAACTGCGATGTGATTGAATTGGAAGCAGATGGTGTAGAATGTGGTTGGAGTCGTAGTGTGCTTGACGAAAAAGTCGTAGAGACAAGTTTTCCTTGCGTCTAGCGATGTCGAACATATCACAACGATCACAAAATTTTGCCTTGAATCCGTGAATTATGCGGAAAGTTCTTTTGCAAAGGATCTCGAATTTTGAATTCAGGGCGCTATCAGGATTAATGTAGACAGGTGATGCATAGTCCATAATCGAGCGAACGATGCAGTTGAAAACAAGCACAAGTTGATCGTGATTGAAAATGGGTTTCAATATACTCAAGACATACAAACGCTTAGAAACAATGGATGAAACATATTGAAAGTGACTTGACCAAGTGAGGCCATCATTGAAAACCAGACCGAGTATCTTAAGGAAGCGTACAGTTTCAAAATCGGCAACATTGTGTAAAGAGGTACATGAAAAATTGTTATTAAGGACCTTGGTCTTACTACGATTAATTGACATACGGTGTCATCGGCGTATTTAATGACTTTGACATCATCGTTCAAAGGCTGGTATGATGACATGTACAAATAAAACAGATAGGGTCCTAACAATGAACCCTGAGGTATGCCGCTGGTAACTGGTCTACTAGAGCTGATGGTTTCGCCCAGTTTGACATGTTGTTGACGATTACATAGGTAGTCATTGACCCAGTTTACTAAGAAATTACAATCAGGAAGTGGTAATTGAGAAATATATGCTAACAGGAGCTCATGTGGTAGACAGTCAAATGCATGGCAGTAGTAAGCAAGTGACAAACACTCGACCGGGGCGCTCCCCCTCCCCCCCCTCTGGAACGACAGAGGTTGTGGTCTGTCGTGGTGTGCCGGCCAGGTTGGTTCACGTTCACAACATGTTCGCTGACTCCCCCCCTCCCCCTCCCCTCCCCCCCTCGAAAACGACAGAGTGTGAGACTCGGATGTGTTGGTCTCGTATGGGTTGACGTGGCCGACCGCCTAGGTTGACGTGGGCTACCGTCTAGGTTGACGTGGGCGACCGTCTAGGTTGGCGTGGTGGAATGGTGAAACGGACTTTAGATTCGTGATCAGCGTAAAATTCCGCATCGGTATGGTGAATTTGAAGTCAATCGGCGAGAAAAAATGTTTCTTCAAAATTTTGGCAGAGTTAAAATTTGGGACGTTTTGGTCTGTAGCGCCCAAACGAAGCATCGGATGGGAAAACGGAGGCCAGATTCGGATTCAGCGTGAAATTCTGCATCGGTATGGTGAATTTGAACGCAATCGGAGAGAAAAATTTTCGCTGACGTCCCGCCTTGGACAGCTCGCTTCGATCTTGGCTTCCACTAGACGGATTTTGTCGTGCCATAGCTCGTTTAAAAGCTAAGAGTGAGACAAATTCACTGAAAGAATCGGCTTGTTCCTATCTGTCTTCGTTTAGATGTGAGACGCCATTTAACATTTTGGGACATTGGCGAAAAACGACAGAGTTAGAATTTGGGACGTTTTGGGCTGTAGCTTCAAAACGAAGCATCGGATTGGAAAACGGAGGCCAGATTCGGATTCAGCGTGAAATTCTGCATCGGTATGGTGAGTTTTAAGTCAATCGGAGAGAAAAATTTTCGCTGACGTCCCCCCCCCTCTGGACAGCTTGCTTCGATTTTGGCTTCTAGTGGACGGATTTTGTCGTGCGATAGCTCGTTTGAAAGCTAAGAGTGAGACAAATTCAGTGAAAGAATCGGCTTGTTCCTATCTGTCTTCGTTCAAAAGTTAGAGCGGTTACAAGATTTTAGGTCGGAGCTCGCTCACCTGAAAAATCCTAAGTGTCAGAGTGACTTTGTATGGGTAAAATTTTGAAAATTTTCCAAAGTGTGGAATTTCGACCTGGGACCGTCACCAAAACATTTTTCATCAAATTTTGAAATTTCACTGACGTCCCCCCCCTCTGGACAGCTTGCTTCGATTTTGGCTTCCAGTGGACGGATTTTGTCGTGCCATAGCTCGTTTGAAAGCTAAGAGTGAGACAAATTCAGTGAAAGAATCGGCTTGTTCCTATCTGTCTCCGTTCAAAAGTTAGAGCGGTTACAAGATTTTAGGTCGGAGCTCGCTCACCTGAAAAAATCCTAAGTGTCAGAGTGACTTTGTATGGGTAAAATTTTGAAAATTTTCCAAAGTGTGGAATTTCGACCTGGGACCGTCACCAAAACATTTTTCATCAAATTTTGAAATTTCACTGACGTCCCCCCCTCTGGACAGCTTGCTTCGATTTTGGCTTCCAGTGGACAGATTTTGTCGTGCCATAGCTCGTTTGAAAGCTAAGAGTGAGACAAATTCAGTGAAAGAATCGGCTTGTTCCTATCTGTCTTCGTTTAGATGTGAGACGCCATTTAAGATTTTGGGACATAGGCGAAAAACGACAGAGTTAGAATTTGGGACGTTTTGGGCTGTAGCTTCAAAACGAAGCATCGGATGGGAAAACGGATTTCAGATTTGGAATCAGCTTGATGTTATTGTCCAATGAGGATCATCATCCAATGAGAATCAAGCATTTCTTTATAAATAGCGAGCCTTCCACAGTGAGAATCATTCCATCGTTGAATCACACGAGTGACGGACGCACATTTTCTCTCTCTCTCTCTCTATTCTATTATCCAACTAAAATGGTAAGTCGCTACTTCCCTCCCTCTCCTCCCTTGAGCGTAAACTTAATACAATCTTTTTCCATTTTCAGGCATCTACTCCATCTGCTGCACTAGTAGGACAAAATGGCGGTCAAACGTTACAAGGTTCGCTACGGTCAGATCATCTACAACTGAGGCCAGTGGAAGAAACAACCAAGGTACATAATCCTACACCGCTACAGCGTAAATTTAAACAAGTCTTACGTTATGACGATCATAGCGTAGTACTCCAAACGGGAATGCTCCCTTCCACGGATGTCAAGATAATGCGCAATCAGTATGGGGACTACATACTGATCCCCGTGAGTCCGTACATTCGCCACCAACTTGATATTATTGAGGAGTACGTGACATTAAATATGGACATTCCTACTCCTCTTGCTCAAGAGTGGAGGGCGAGAGATGACAAGGATACTGCCTACCGGTATCACATTGGTGTACTTACTATAAGAAGGAGGGAGATCAATCAATAGCCATCAGATGTGATGAGCTCGGAGAAGGTACTTGGGATATCCTTTTCAAAGTGAATGGGCTATATTATGGTCGACACAAGGATAATAAAATAGCCTCTCTCTCCATGCATATGGAATCCATCCTATATATTCCAAAACCACCCAACGTGGACGACATAATTGATCAAATCCTTAACAGCAGTGGTACGAAGCGCAAGTCGGAGAAGAATGCTGCATCAAAACGCAAATCAAAGAAGGAGAATTACTAGTCCTTTCCTAACTCTACCCTATGACAATTCGCTTATGTGCTTTGAGTGTCGTAGACGTGGTCTTATTAGATACATTTTACTTCTTCGTTGCCATCATATCATTTGTGTATTTTGTCGTGAAAAGCATCGATGTAATTCTTCATTTTGTAATATGTTATAGAACGCTTCCTTAGATGTGTAATTTCCGTTTTAGGCTTCTATCATCATTTTTATGGATTGTGAGGGTGAACCTGTACAGGAGCTCAGTGCTATTGCTATGAACAATTGGACATATCAGATTGTTAGTGTCTATCATCAACATGCCAACTGCGATCCCAATGTTGATCAATGGGCGAGAAAACACATTCATGGACTTAATCTGAAATATTTGCAAGACTATGGCTTTTCTTGTGAGAGTGCTCTTCTTATTGACTTTAAACGATGGTTAGCTGCTTTCAATGTTATACGCATCTTTTGTAATAATCCTGGTAAGGAGAGGAAAGTATTTCCCAATCTAATCATTGATGATATTTTGCTCCCGCCTTGGGATAGTAGAGTGAATCAACACTACCATGAAGTCATGAAACGTTTTAAGGATTTGTGTGTTCCTATTTTGTCTATTCGTTGTAGTAGCTACGTTCATAACCAATGCTTCTTTCCTCCTTACCTCAACACTGCCAAAGTCCTGTATGGTTATCATTGCTCGCTGTATGATAGTTACCAGCTGTATCTATTTTATCTCTTTCAAACCATTGATTCAAACCAATCTCTTTCTATGTTGGCAGGTGTATCCAAGTGAAAATACGTGCGATCCATGTGCCGTTATTCTGCATTGCATGAAGCCAAACTTCCACTCTAGAGGTCTCATTGTCGTCAATTTCTATGGTCCACGACGTTCTATTGTTTTCAATGGTTTGAAATGCATGCTTGTTACAGTTATTCAATAAATGTTACTATGAAAAGAGTTGTTGTTTTCATGCAATGGATGGGTTAGATAAAGGGCGATCATGTCTTTCTCAAACGACTGCGGAACATTACATTTTCATAGGCAAAGTTTAAAAGGAGCTGTTCAAGATTATGTGATAAATTTTCATAAAGATGAGACCGACATCGAAGCAGTGGTCGATGATGCTAGCACTCTATTTCTAGAGTTAATGAATACATTCTCTGATAGCATTGTCATGGCGCGATTAGTTGCGAAAATTAAGTTTAGTCATTTTGGAAAGGAAGAGGTGGAAAGTCGCTCTTTCCATTTTGCTTCTTATTCAATGGAAGTGGTAGATCACCCCAAAGAATTTTTCAAAAGACATATGATAAAAATTGCTGAACGTCTTAACGCATTTAACCATCATGGTAGCAGTCTAGTGATTGAAACGATTTCAGATATTCACATTCAACTTTCCATAAACAAAAATTGAAAATGCAGTGGTACTTGATTGTAGCACAACTGGTTTTCGAGCTATGTCTGCTCACTCTCGAAGTATATTCCTTCTGTACATGTGTCTATTATTTAGAAAAGGCTAGCAAATTCATATCTTCAAAAAGACTTGCTATAGACATCAGTAACGGTGAAACTATGTGTTGCGATGTATGTAAGCGAAAGGATGGAAATGAAAAGCGCATCTTCAAGAGATGTAAGCATGCTTTTTGTCAAAGCTGTTTCATACGTAATTGCATTCAACTTTGCCAATGTAACCACTGTGATATTGCTCATTTCGAGTGTCACTTATGTCGCAATAGTTAGTACCTATGCAAATGTGGTAAAGATAGGTTTTAGCAAAGACTAACACGGAAAATGGCGAAACGTAAAATGACGAAACGTAAAAGTCAAAAGTTTTCTTCAGCCATTCAAGCTCTCCGACGAATGAAAGCAAATCAGCGATACAATGCTATACGACATGCTAACGATAAAGTCATTTGTGAAATTATTTCTCATGTGAGGAAGTTGAGGAGTAAGAAATTAGCGCCAAAACAACGAAAGTTACTTAAGCGATATGCTACAAAATTGCGTTTCATCTCCAATCCTAAAGTCGCCCTTCAAAGAAAGAGGAAAACTCTAACACAAAAGGGCGGTTTCCTTTCAGCAATACTTCCAATGATAGCTCCTATCGTGGGCAACCTATTGGGTAATATCTTTGGCTCTAAGCGTTAATTATGCAAATGTTGAATCTCAAAGTATTAAAATGGATTTCAGACTTCAATGTGATAAAGTTCTGACTGTATCAGGTCCATCTCATGCAGGTAAAACTGTTTTCACGCTGAATTTATTGGATAAAAGAAGGGAGTTGTTTAAGGAACCTATCAATCGAGTGATTTGGTGTTATGGTATTTATCAACCGTCGCTGTTTCAGGAATTGCAAAGTCGCAACTTTATTCGACATGAAGGAATTATTCCAGTGGATAAACTTCAGTCTAATGATGTTGTTGTATTGGATGATTTATTAAAAGAAAGTAAGAATTCAAAAGATGTTACAGATATGTTCACTCGCGCAGCACACCATAAAAGGTGCTTTATCATCTATATCACACAAAATTTGTTTCCTGATGGAAAAGAAGCTCGTACACGAAACCTGAATACACACTATTATGCTATTTTCAAGAATCCGCGAGATAAAAGTCAATTTGAAATTTTAGCGCGACAAGTTGCACCCAGAGGATCAAAAGCCTTAATTGAAATTTTTCAAGCAGCTACTGAAAAACCATACGGTTACTTCTTCATTGACTTTACGCAAGAGTGTCCGGAAGAATTTAGATTTCGAAGTGATATTTTGAAAACTCCCATGATTATCTACAAACTATGAGTTCTTATTCTCGCATGATTGTTATTCCTCAGGATGAATATGTACAATTGACTGCCATGCAGCAAGTAAAGCAACCTCTTGCAAATCAAATGTATAGGAAAGAAATAGATTATCAGCAAAATGTTCACATCAAAGATCCACATCGTGCTGTATTATTACAATCGGAAACTGTTGAGCAATTGAAAAACTTGAAGAATAAGATGCGTGACTCTGTATCGACTGCTACACCTTTAGCATCTCGCGCACATGCCATATCTCTTTTCAACAGTATTGAGCCCCATCTCAATGTAAATGATAGAGGAGAAATCATTACAGATGAAAATAAAGTGATTGATGCTTCACGTTATGAAGACTTGATTCAGTATGCGACACGTAGAAAGCGCCGTCAGGGCTATGTTCCACCTGGTTGGTCATACTTTCTTAAACTATTGAAAAAGCATAATGTGCCAAAATTTGCTTTGAATAATGAGACATTGAAAGAACTTGATTCAACAGTGGCTACTACTCCAATGCTTCAGGCGATGAAAATGCCAACAAACTGGTTTAAGACGTCACCTGCTACATCCCCTCCCACACTCACTAAGCAAACAAGAGGAAGAACTCGACGTAGATCTACATCGCCACTAAAACTGGTAAAAGGAAAACGTAAAACAGCTCCTCCCAGAAAATACATGTTCTCAGACTATTAATATGAAGCAGATGTGTTGCTTGCCATGTAATGAGCCGCCAGAGGTGAATGTCGTTGTCACTTGCACTTGCTGCGCCAGCTCTCATAATGAAACCCCTAAGCAATGTGAACACGATCGCAAAACCGCTAAAGCTAAATGCTGCAGTTGTTGTAAATGTAGAAAGGCAAGAAAACAAAAAGATGAGAAGGAGGAAAAAGAGTCAGTCGTCATCGACTGAACGTTTGAAGTCAATCTATTATGATGTAAAACATCCGGTAGGATTTGCATCTATCAAGAAATTATCAAAAGCGAGTGGTCTTCCACAATCACAAGTGAAACGATGGTTAAAGGGTCAGGCTACCTATACACTCCACAAACAAGCGAAAAAGAAGTACCGCACCCGCCATTATATTGTTCATGACATCGATGAACAGTGGCAAGCAGATTTGTGCGATGTCGCCTCCATTTCAAAACATAACTCGGGTAATAATTTTATTTTAACCGTCATTGATATTTTCTCGCGTTATGCGTGGGCTCAACCTTTAAAAACTAAAGAAGGGAAAGGAGTAGCAAAAGCATTCCAAACAATTTTTCGAGAAGGTCGGATTCCAAAAAGAATTCAGAGGGATCAAGGAAAAGAGTTTGAAAATCAGCATGTGAGAAGATTATTTGAGAGGCATGACATTGAGTTGTTTAGTGTAAAGAATGCTTATAAAGCTGCACTCGTTGAACGTTTTAATCGCACATTAAAAAATCGCTTGTGGCGACATTTTACTGCCAACTTGACACAAAATTGGACAAAGGTTCTACAAGATACACTCCATGCCTACAATCACTCTATCCATCGTTCTATTGGACTCAGACCAGTAGATGTAAATGCTGACAATGTAGATAAAGTGCGCGAATCATTCCAACGTAAACGCACTCATGTGAAAAGTGATGTGAAAATTGGTGATAAAGTTCGTATCTCAAAAGTGAAAAGTGTTTTTGCTAAAGGGTACCTTCCGAATTGGACAGAGGAGGTATTTACAGTATCAAGGATTAATCAAAAAGACTCTCCAACCACCTACAAGTTGAAAGATTACGATAATGAAGAAATTGAGGGTAGCTTTTACCGCGATGAGATTGAGGTAGTCACTGAAAGTGAAACATATTTGGTAGAGAAAATCATTCGATGTAAAAAACGGCAAGGTGAAGAATGGTGTCTTGTTAAATGGAGTGGTTATCCTTCAAGTATGAACTCTTGGATGCGTCGTGCCGACATCTTTCATCTAAGTGATCGACAGTGATTCATGCAAAGTTGTAACTAACAATGTTTAGGGTTTGAGCTATGAATCCAACTGCCTCATTTTATTCACGACCCTCCTATGTAAGTGGTGGAGGACAAATTTACATCGGCGCTCGCCGCCAACGTGGAGGTAGCATACTTGGTGCACTGAAATCTGTTGTAGCACCTCTCATATCCAATGTCGGTAGATCTTTAAAACGAAATGTTTTAAGTAATGCCGTTGGCTTTGCTGGTGATGTTGCTAGTGATCTTTCCAGAGGTAGAAGTTTTAAGAGCAGTTTGTTGAATCGTGGGAAGGAACGCGGTTTAAAAACATTGAAGCAGACCTTTGCTGGTGCTACTCAAGGAAAGAAATCACCTAAACGAATGAATAAAGGAAGGAGGAAACATCGCGGAGCTGTTAAGGTGCGATCTTCAGTCAAAAGGCATTCACGCAAACGTCGCAGAGGCTCTAATCATTCATCAGGCGCTAAACGACGACGCTGCTATAACTTCTAATCATGGAGTGTAAAACTTCCGGGTTTTGTTTGTTTGATCAACAAGCCATACAGACAGATATTCTTAGTTCAAGTATTGTAGATTACCATCCTCGAACAGCTGAGAATGCTGGCCCCATTGAATTTGTTATTCCTGGTGGTAGTGATGACTACATAGATTTGAGTTATGCGATGGTTGATTTGAGGTTTAGAATTCAGCAAGCAGATGGAACTGCTATTGACGATGCACATAAAGTTGGACTGAACAATTTACCATTGACTACATTACTTCGCGATGTTTCTCTAACGATTGGAGAGCAGCAGGTGGAAGGTGGTCAAAGCGATTATCCCTATAAATCATATTTCAATCATGTATCACAGTTTCATCCAGCAGCACAAAAAAGTCATATGGAAGCCATGGGATGGTACAGAGATGAAGCAGGAAAATTTGATGTTGAAACAAACAGTGGCTTTGTAAAGCGATCTGCTATGATTAAAGATAGTAAAGTATGTCAGCTATATGGTCCGCTGAATTTAGACTTCTTTAGACAGTCAAAGTTTTTACTCTGTAATACCAGCATGCGACTCAAGCTGACATTGAATAAGCCTGAATTTGCGCTGAATGCATTTGCTAAAGTTGACAATTTTAGAATTCATGTGGAAGATATTGCACTTTACATTCGTCGAGTAGTACCGAATCCAAGTGTCATTAGAGGGCATGCTGAAGGCCTTAGCCGCCAAAATGCCATTTACCCCGTTCAGCATACAAAGCTTCTCACCTTTACAATTCCGAAAGATCAAAAGAGTTTCATGAAAGATGGCCTCTTTCCATCGGAAGCACCGAAGCTCCTCATGGTGGCAATGGTTGAAAATGATGCATTTAATGGTAATATAAAGAAGAATCCTTTCAATTTTAAACACAATCAGTTAAGTGAAATTGCTTTACGTGTAAATGGTGTGAGTCATCCTGGTCCACCCTACAAACCAGATTTTGCTTCGGATCAATTTATGCGCAGTTATGTTGATTTTATGGATGTCTTTGGCTTTTACAATACGGATGACACCAACGGACTGACTATGAAAGAGTTTAAGAGTGGATATACTATTTATGCATTTGATTTGACTGCTGACAGCGATATTAGTGCACCCTATCGTCAAGCGAACGTGCCTCATAATATTCGTTTGGATTTGACGTTCAAAAGAACACTACCTGAGACGATCAATGTATTAATTTATGCAGTCTTCGATTCAAATATTGAAATTACAAAGTATCGTGACGTGATTCTGCAGTATAATCGTTAATGAGTTGGTTGACTGCTGACGATATTAAGACTAAAGTGCAGCGTAATGCAGACGAAGCGACGTTGAAAGCTTTCGATAATGTCTATTCACTCGATACCTTACCACCTGCAGTAAATCACTATCCCATCTTTATTGTACTAAACACTCATTCGCAGAATTTAGGCGGTGAGCATTGGAAAGCGATCTTTATTGGAGAAGACCGACGTGGTGAACTATTTGACTCTCTTGCTCAACCTCCAAATATACCAACACAGCAGTGGTTGAGAAAACATACGCGTCAATATCAGCGAAATGAACGCATACTACAACATCCACTTTCATCAACGTGTGGTGCTTTTGTACTGTACTTCATCTTAAAACGTTTACATGTATCTCGATTTGCATCTATTATTCAAAACTTTTCATGTAATCCATCCTCTAATGAAAAAATGATTTGTAAGTTCTATCATGATTTGAAATAAAAACATCATGTTGGAAAAATTGTTTTTTATTTTACAATCCGCTGGGTACGTACATACTCAATGAGATCGTCTAGGATCATATTTGCTTGTACATGAGATTTTAGTCCAGTAATGATCACTTTACTATTATGAAAGATTGCCACATGCACAGGTAACCAACAACTAATGAGAGCTGCAGGAAAAAGTTCGGGTTCATAACACAAACTGTAACTGCTGGTACGAATCTTCAAAAATGATAGACTGTCACTCAATTGAGTAGAGATCACCATATTGTCCACAGTCAGATTCGACATCACACACCTCTCCCTCTTCCATATCCGACGTAGTAGTCTTTGTAGCTCTAAGCGCATTGACTGCGCCGATGAATGAGAAAGGGCGCCGAGAATCTGTAGAGTCCCATTTGGGAAGAGTTGAAGATTCCGTGAATTGTTCATCTTCACCACTAACATTTGAGGACGGCCCGGGTAATACTTGCTGTTTGGAAGCTGTTGGTGTAATGTTGTGAGATCGATTTTGGTGTAGAGTCTGAAGCGACGGAGAATGTTGACGATGGTGTAGCGATGGCGCTTCATGATGAAGGAATGAGTAAATTGAGCGATGTACCTTCCTTTTATACTTTTCCCAACTACCTTGATGAAATGTGAAGTTAGTATGAAGTTGGGAATGATAGAGTTGAATTCGCCGATTGTTGACGCGCAGCCAGATGCGATTTCCAATACGTGAATGTCTTTTCATATAGAAGTATTTCAAGTCCTTCATGATATGATGTAGAGATTGAAAATGACGATAAGATAAAGCAAACTCTCTTCTCACATTTCCAGTTGAATCTTTGAAATAGACGTTTCGATCATGATCCGTTTCAATACGTTGTAGGGAATCTAATTTCCAACTCATGGTGTGTGGTAGTCATGTCTGATTAAGATTTGCATAGTAGGGCGATGAACTCACGACGAATAAATGTCATGATGGAGCGATGTATATATCTTCTATACTTCTCCCAATTGTATTTGCGAAATGAGAAACAGTTTGCGGAATGAGAATGGTAGATTTGAATTTCATTTCTGTAATGTTGAAGCCAAACTTGATCACCCAAGGAGATGAATCTTAATGTTTCAAAATATTCCAAATCCCTCATGATATCATTGAGGTTGACAAATTGTCGCCATGTTAATGTAATTCCTCTTGATGTATGACCATGAGAATTTTTGAAATGTACGTTTCCATCACGATCAACTCTGATATATTGTAGAGAGTCCAAAATCCAAGTCTTCATGATGTTATGCAAAGTTGCAGATCAGCAATATAAAAATGTCGTTTTATCATATTTTGCTTAGCAATGCGGCTACAAAGAGATTTACTAGTAATCGAGCCGCACACTTTTCTACTCCCATTGATCATGCACAATAGCTAAATGGAAATTGGGAAGTGGGTGTCACTCAACTTGTTTATAGCAACTGTGTCTATACTTTTGATCATGAGGTGATGACTATTAATATGAGGCGTACAGCTGCTTACCAATGTGAAAAGGGGTGCCGAGTATACATTCCACAGTGGCCAAAGAAAGATCTCTTATCATGTAAAAAGTTTATATATGATTTCTTGAATAAAGCGTGTAAACATATTGTCCAATTTACTCCGCACAATGATGATTATACCTATGCACATCATGTAGTTGAGAAAGATTGGATTGTTGGTTTAAGTCCAAGTTTAAGAAATAATTTAGGTTACCTCGCTAGCGCCTTAACAAGCTATGATAATTTTAACGTTAATTACCACATAAGTGGTCATAAACAGTTAATATATCGAGAGGAAGCTTATTATGTAGATCTTATTCCAAGAAATGAGAAGACGTTGGTGAAGAAGATTGTGATTAAGCCAAGGAAGACAAACATGACTCCTGAAACATTATTGAAGAAATTTAATTATCTCCTTCGAGTTGATGGTAAACAAGTGGTAACATTGACTTATATTAAATCATCTAATCATATTGCAATAAGTAAATTAAATGATGATGATCTAGTATTAGTTTGTTCAAAAGATTTTCATCAGTTCTTGCGACATCGTTCTGCAGCTGTTCATGGAAAATCTGATATGCAACATTTACCATGTGAAAGGTCAAATCAATTTGATACAGAATGGTCCGTAGCTTTATACAGAAAGTGTGTAGAGTCTTTAGGTGGTATCTTACATGAAACAAGAGTGTTGATGCCTCGCATTATTACTTCGGTTAAATTGGTTGTAGATTATTTAAATGAAGTGATTAATGACCAACATATTTCATTTTCTGAAAAAGAAGGTACTTTGTCTCTCACTATAAGTGGAAAAGGTATTGAACTAATTATGGATAAAACTCTAATGGACATTTTGGGTTTTGATCAAAATATCTTTAAAAGTGGTACTGTAACCAAAGCTAGCGCAGACATGTCACTATCGCGTCGTATTAACTATTTTCAGATATATTCCAATATTGGTGAAGATGTACGTGTGGGAGATGTTGAAGCTCCATTGCTAGCAATGATACCATACCAGCCAAAAAGCTGCAGTATTTTATCTGAGCATACTTTCAAGAAAGTGCATTATACAAAGCTGAAATCAAACTACATCCCACAAATTGATATTGCCATTTATGACGATGCTGGTGCGTTGATTCCTTTTCATAAAGATGCTGTAACAAGTATCACACTCCATTTCCGAATGAAGAGTTAATGCAAATGTATGCTAATATATTTTTCCAATGTGAATAATATGGAAAGTGAAAATAAGGACTCGTTTCTAATCTACTTGCCCAGTAATGCTTCTATGAATAAATTTCCCAAAAATAAACCATCAGACTATCGAGTAGAATTAAATCGGCCACTGCATTTAGAAGGTGAATGGGAGGTTGGTGTTTCTAGTATTTGCTATGATAGCAATATTCAGAATGTGAATGATTTGGAAGAAATGATATTGACTCCTCGCACCCATGATGGAATAACGATGAATAATGCATTTCAGTTCCCATACAATTTAACAACAGATGGAAAGTGGAACTATGAATGGATTCAGATAAAATCAGATTCCTATGAACCATTTGGGAATGAGAAAATTATTAAGGCATTCAACAGTGGTAATACTTCCATCATGAAGAATAAAATCAGAAAGCTTATGAGTTTACTATCTATCATTGGAGTGGGAGACAGTTCCTCCGCTTTCATTCTTTTACTAAAGGTCTTACGCTGAGGTTGGATAATGAATTCTATCCACATCTTGGTTTTGGTCATGGACTACATCTAACATCAATTGCTACTGCAAATGTTAAAAAAGTTTATTCAAATCGAATCAACAAATTTCATTATAGATTTAAAATATTTGATGAAGATGTTGTAGAATGTGAAAAACGCATCATTTTGAAAAAGCGTGGTGTTCAACCTTTATCACTTATTGAGTTAGTAAAACGATGGAATGAGACTGTGGGTAAGAAGTATGGAGAGAAAATTATGGCGAACAAAAATAAGTTGGTTATTCAGAAATATAATGACAAACTTACAGTTTATTTCTCTCCAACCTTGCGTCATTTTGTAAGACATTATACACCTATTATTGGAAGCGGTGTGGTGTATGCTTCTCATGAATATCACACTAAAGCTGATTCAGTTAATGATGAATGGTGGGTGGACATCTATGGCGATCGCATCAAGAAAATTTACCAGTCTTATGAAGAATCTAAAGTTGCTATCAATATAATGCCGCGTCTATATCATACAGTTGAAAGCTTCATTCATGTAGTAAATCCTTATATACAACAGAAGTTGAAGCATGTGATGAAAAGTAAATATGATGTAAAGACACACCACATTTCGTTTTCAATTGAAAATCAACGCGTTGTTCTGAGACTGGGTGATGACATTCAATGTCAATTGAGTAACAATTTGAAAAAGCTCTTTGGTTTTTCAATGCTACAAACTGTGTTTGCTGCTGCGCATACGATTGGTATAGAAACACCAATGACACTTGATAAACATGAACAGCACCTTTACATTCAAAGTGATTTGATTCTACCTATTTCTGTTGGTGAGAAAAAAGAATACATTTTACGTGATTTCATTCATGATAAAGACGCTTCATATGGAATAGTCGAGAAGATGTTTGAATCTATTTTCTATCATCCCGTCGTCAAACAAACTATACCCTCTATTGCTATCAAAATTACCAATGGTTTACAAGAGTGCATCCACGTGAAAGATACTAAATCCCTCATAACGTTAGTGTTTCGGAAAACAAAGTGAAGTCTTTATACAACATTTATTGAAATATGTACATGAATGTGAAGCAATAGACTTTATACAACATCCACTGAAAATATATACATGAGCGCACTTCAATAAACATTGCTATATACAAAAAGTCTTTTTACTTCGTGAAGGGTGGAAATATACAGCAGCGCTCAGCAAGTTTGCATCAAGCATCAAAATATAGCTATGACTCCTACCATCTCTTCAGCTGCTCATTTTATCGTCAGTCAGCCGTCAGCATCATATTGCTCTAGTGCATTGCGTTCCGTGAGATGCATAGATATCTACAGATATAAAAAAATTTAAATTTAAATTTATGAATGATCGATCGCATACCATGAGTCTGTATGAATACGATCAGTTTGTGACTCTATCACGAGTAGAAGATGACTGACAGAAACCAACGACGTGCGCAAATAATTATCTTGGCTGACCATACTTCAAAAACCCAGAGAGAAATCGCCGAGGGTGTCGGAACAAATCAATCGACTGTCCAACGTGTCCTTAAGCAATACCGAGAGACTGGCGATTTCACGACAAGCTACGAGAACTATGGCGGACACAACAAAAATTTCGAGGACCGCAACCTCCGTCATATTCGCCAGTTGTGTGTGAAAAGGCCGAAAGCCACAGCCCAAGACATAAAGACAGAACTTGGAGCTAAAGGTGAAGACGTCAGCCTCTCAACAATGAAGAGGGCCTTGATCGAGGCGGGCTGTAAAACTCGATCGCCGTCGAAACGACCATTCCTGACCGAAAATCACAAGGAACCTCGACTGAAGTGGGCCTTTGAACATCGCGAATGGACGATGGAAGCTGGAAGAGGTTGTCTGGAGCGACGAGACCATGGTCTACGCAGGCAATGGAAAATGCCGGTACGTTCGCGTTATTGACGGTCATCCGCTTACAGACGAACATTTCCAGCTGACGAAAAAGTTTCCCATGAGTGTCATGTTCTGGTCGTGTTTCTCCTGGTATGGGACCGGTAGAATGCACGTCGTCGAAGGCAGTATGGACAACACCTACTACATCAAGCATGTCATCGAAGGAAGAGTCCGCCAGCAAATGTTGGAATGGTTTCCAGATGGCTCTGGTGTGTTTCAACAAGACAACGCGCCATGTCATACCTCAAGAAGAACCAAGGCCTGTCTTGAACAACTGGACTTGAACATCATGACCTGGCCGGCCCAATCTCCCGATCTCAACCCGATTGAGAATTTGTGGGGAATTGTCAAGTACAGACTAAAAGACTGTAAAACTACATCTCGCAGTGACATAACCTCGTCCTTCGTGCGGATCTGGAATCGAGATGAAGAGGTCCAGGCAATGTGCAAACATTTGGTGGAGAGTATGCCAAGGAGAGTAGCCTCGGTAATCGAAAGCCATGGTGGGCATACGAAATATTAGTGACTTTGAGTGTTTTCTATCTTAATTACCTGTTCTATTGCAAGTTTCAATAAATTCTTTCTTACCACTTTGAGCTTCTACTTTGATTTTGATTTCAAAGGGATATACGTACATTAACTGCAAATTTCAGGCTTGATGCAAACTTGCTGAGCGCTACTGTACAGGGATAGGAAAAATGTCTTTCAGTGGAAAAGTCATCACATGGGGAATGTACAGATGTGGACACATATTCACAAGGAAAAAACAATCTCATGCGATACATAAAACAACAATGTTTATCTACAGAAATCAACATCAAAATACTAAGTTAAGGATGATTATGCTAAGACGTCTCCTGAATGTGGTAGTGTGAGTTTAATTCTTTTGGGTGGTGGTATGTTTGTGTCAGGATGTCCATGTGGAAGAGATATGTTGTGTTCTAGCCAAAGTATGAGTTTTGATCTCATGCGACTTAGATTTTAAGATTGTCATATTGACAAACGTTATATTTTTATTTCTATAGGCTCCCTTGAAATTTTTATGTTTCATGTTAGAGACCAATGATCTTGATATGCCTTTAGCGCGCTTAATGCTATCATCACTATCCTTTAATTTCATAGAATACATTTTAGGGCGGAGGAGAATCATTTCAGCTATCTCCTTCCCTGCTGTCTCATCCTTAAAACAACCAAGTTTGGCCTTATTTTTGATGGAGTATAGTGGATGATCAGTAGGATAATTTGATGTATCAAAATATCTTTCTAAAGATTTTCCTACTTCATTAAAATTTAAATCTTTTTGAGTGGTAATACCTAAGAAGAAACTATCTGTGTCACCACCCAACAAACGAACCTCTTTTACGAGAGGACACGGTTTTAGTATTTTATAGAAGAGTTGATACATTTCAAGCTTGGAGTAATCTAGTACAGCTTGACCAATATAGATGGGTTTGCACAACTCAACTTCAGATTTTATCATTTTAACACCTATAAGGTCCTCATCGATAATGTCTCTATCGATGAATAGAGGTGATGAGGTCAATTTGTGATACTTTTGATCATCATTAACTAGTTTGTAGTTTACGCGCTTTCTAACATCCTCCATCGTCTTACCAAATAGACTGTTGTTCTTATATTTATAAAAATCTTTTTCAAAATTATTTGGGCTAGTGCACGTTTCTGGCTGTTGCTATCAATATATGGTTTGAGGAAGGCTTTCTGTCTAAATTTAATAATGCGGTGAACTCTTTTTAAAATCATTCCCATTTCTAAATAAAATTTTAAGATGCTAAAGTGGACTAGATAGTTTTCCTTATCATACTGGGTGAGTAAAAGTTTGCGGCAAGGCTTATAGTCGGGTTGACCGCATGATTCTAAATCTTTATGAAATTGTTTCATAAAGTCGGAAAACATATCTTTACTCACTTCACCTGATTCGGGTGCGAGTGGAAAATCTACGGTTTTATGTTTAATATTATTTGGATAGATTAGATCTATCTCAAAATAATATCCCCAATCACCTTCATCTGGGATTGCTAGTATGTTAGAAGGGTTGGAGAAATGCTGAATTTCACTATCATCTAACCAGCTAAACTCAGAGTGAGGGAGTGGTTTGGATAGTGAACTACCATATAAATTATTTTGGTCATAATACTTAAGATGAGTCTGATCATTACCTACTGTTTCAGATTTTAACCTATGTTTATTTACAAATGTGAGACCACCGCGAATTCCCTCGCTCAAATAAATTATACATCTCTGGATCTTGTAAGAGATGAATGGTCTCACCAGTCATTTTAAAAGCAGACTTAAATGACATGGCTGGCAGACTGACAAAGTGGACGGGATCTAACTTATCTTCTTCTAATGCCACTCGTCGAAACTCCTGAAATACATCAGCCAGCAAAAATACATCTAACTTAAGGTAGGCAATCATATATTCACCAAATGTATGGCAGTCAAATTTTATCCATGCATCTTGTGCATGATCATAATCTTCAGTCTTACATTCTGCGCCGGTCAAATCATTTTTAAATTTATCTATGGGCGGAAGAGAAGTCTCGCAGAGTTTACTAATCGCATCAAAATATGCATATGGAAAGACTCCTTTCCGTGTGATGACTTCATCGGTTAGATTTGGATATTGTTTCTTAAGATTTTGTGTTAGTGGAAGAGACTTTAGATTTTGCACGAGAGAGGCCAGTGATGCAGTCATAAATTGGTAGGAATCTAAAAATTTTATATCAAAATAGACCGTCTTATTTTCTTTAGTTTTATCGACAGGCACTTTTGCTGTCATGGCCATAAACTTCTCCCTCGTTTGTGCTATTACATCAAGCTTCCACTCTTTCATTTGACCTAAACCTCCTTTTATTATCATATGGCTATCGTAGCCCTTGAAATTATGGAAAATGACGGGTAATGTACGCCGTTTCATCCTAAGTGAAAAATTGCATTTTGAACAGAGTGCGTTTCTAAATTTACCAGTGATGTGATCATGTTCGCGCACTTTCTTAATCTTATCATCGTCAAATGTTTTCCTACATTTGGGGCAAGCGTTGCAACTATCAAATTTTGCTTGATCATCTGCTGTCATATGCAATGATCTGCGATAGAGTTCACCATCATGTTTTTGTTGAAATTTTACAGCCTGTTCGAGGAATTGTAGGAATTGGTAAATACAATCCTCACCTTGCCAGACGCGCATTTTATTTTGCCTACTCCTAAAGTGATCATGCCATACTTCATAGCAGGAAATGGCTGCTGGTCGATGGATGTTATCATCGATATAACATTCGATGTCAGCATAGATGACACGAAGAGGACTTAGTTCATAACCATTCTCTCTATATGAAAACTCCTTATCTTTGGGCATGCGCTCCATTTGTAGTTTACCTCGCTTACACCATTCGTAATGAGTTTCAAATTTAGTTTTCCTCCTAAAGTGGCGAATACATCTGTCGCAGTAATATAACTCTCTACTAGAGTTTTCTAAGTGGTGGTATAAGCGAGAGATTTTGGGAATACCGCAGTAGTGCCATTCCTCACTATCATCCTGTTTTACTAATAACAGGTTTACTGTACGTTCATAAAACAACTCGAACGCGAGTTGTAGCGCACACCCTTCAATCCCTTTTCCCAAACATGGAGAACTATTTTGATGTTGTTCAATTTTTCAAATTTTTCTATATCTTTAATTTTCATATCGTCACTATTACAGTCATCGAAGTTTAATTCATTCTCCCACTGTTGATACTTACTCTTGCGGTATCGGCTATTCTGCACATCATTATAGTGGAGAATGGAGAGGACGGCATACTTAAAACATTGCGATTCGCAATCTACAGAAATGACTGCTGCTTTATTTCTTAAATTTTTCGGAAGTTTAAAGGAGCCTCGACCACTATGATTTCCTAATAAACTGATTTTAATCATGGCGGTCTCAATACCATCAAAAAACGAGTCCACTATCACGCTCGTTAAATTTATCTATATTTAATTTTAACCCTTGGATATGAAAATTTATCCAAGACTCACAGTCTACAACTTCGGTTGCAGGAGAGGAGGGTATGTGGAACTCCAACCTCTCTATTATTTGTCCAGTATGGTGGTCGATTTTTACATATTTTATTTTAAGATAGATGAGCGCCTTCATCCTAAAATTGTCTAAATTGTTGAAGAGCGCTTCTATCAATGATGAATTTTGATGAAACCATTCCTCAAAGTTAGCAATGGTTTCTGAGGAGTTATTGTGTCGGCAGTAGAATTCCATAGGAGTTACTTAACCCATCTGGTAGTTCCTCACTAAATTATTTATGGACTCTTCAGTGAGTCGGATAGAGGAGGTACCGTTGGTGTAGGTATCGTTCGTGTGTGTATGTTGAAGTCTGTGCGAAGATAGTTCAAAACGTGTCTCTAAAGACTGAATGCATAAATCGCAAGAAAAGGAGACATCGTTAACAGAATCATCCCTACCTTCGGAGATTGATGCCGGCTTAGGTCTACAAACACCTCGCTTGATGTGTCGGATGAGATCACGCTTCCTCGTGAAGATGTGTCCACAGTCAGCACATTCCCGATCGTCGCATTCCCGCGACAATGTTGATATGGACTCGCACGAGATGGAACTGGTATCACCTGAAAGAGAAATCATTCTTTCATCTCTGTTCAAGTCTCAGTGTATTGTTACAACCTACCTTGACTCAACAACTCTAAACTTTCCTCGAGAAGGGAGGGTGTTGGTGATGAAGTTGATGCCTGAAATTGAGGAAGATGCTATTAGCCACACGTTTGAGGGAGATGAGTGAAGAAATTTTCAACTTACCATTTGAACGAAATTATGTTTAAGCTTGATACTTCAACAAGATAGAGACTTCACTCAAATTTGGAATTCACTTGTGCGCCTCAAATATAGAATTCGCCAGAGAACACTTCACTTATACGTCTCAAAGACAGAGTGAAATGACACGAATGTCACTTTGCATATATACTTTCATATTCATCATTCATTGGCTGTTCATTCTGATTGGTCGCTTGTTGATACTTAAGAATTAGAAAACATTTCAAAGTCATTATTCACAGTCAACATGACAAGCCCTCCGACAACACCAAACACAAAATTCTCTTCTCCATGCTCAACACCAAAGGCGCTCGTTACGCCAAACGCTCCAACGAAGGGGAAGGTAGAGGTTGTACCGACTGGACAATATCAGGAAGTTATCATTACCAGCGGACGAGGAAGAGGAGAGTGTATGTGAGAAGGATTGTCCCGACTTAACAGGCGTGTGGTGGAAGTATCTCCAGTACGATACTGACGATGTGATGGAGATCACCAGCACCAAATTCCTCCACCAATTATGGGAGTGGTACACCCCTAACTCCCAGCCACGAACTATGGCAGAGTGGGAGTATATTGATAAAGTGAAGGCTCCGCAGTGGAAGAACGATTAAAGCAACTGAACTGTTTTGTTATCTATGTGAAGCCAGACTCTGGGACGATATTGACGATGAAGACCTTTTGAAATACATGCCATAATAAATTTTTATTTCATATTATCTTTGCTTTCATACTGACTTACTTGAATGGGGCTTCAGTGGATGATTTAACCATGTATACTTTTTCATTTGGAAATAGTAGCACGCTTAGTCTAACTTGTAAATCTTAAAACATTTCATATGGGCGATGATGGTAGATGAAATAGTGTTATATAAAATTAAGATAGCTTACACTTCTGATACAGGGATAGCAATCGACTGCGATCCATGTGTAAAGAGCTTGTTAGACTACGGAAGAGAGAAGTGTGTTATGTTGCGTGTGGCGCGTGAGTGTCCTCCCATTTCATTCCATTCATCAATTCATCTCATTGATAGAGACAGGTAGAACTCATGGTTCTCATAACGTATGCAATGGAAAGTTTTAGGCAACCTTCGACAGTTGGCTAAATGTCGCCCTGGCGCGAATGCATACTACGTTGAGACAGAGGCAAGCACTTGCAAACATGACGCAGAGAGGTTTAACAAGATTGACCATTGCCGAATGTCCCTTGCGGTATACATAGCTACGGGTTTCACCGCCGCCCTTTACATGAACGCCCGTCGAAAGGAAGTATTACACCGAACTTCATTTGCAACGTTCAAGTTGACTGATAGCAGATTCAACTTAATGATAGTATTCGCCAGTCCGAAGACTGCCCAGGGCAAACCGCGTGGAGGTTCTATCATGTCTTGCCCCATGGTGGCCCTTAAGAGAGCCGATGGTTCGTTCTCGTCGTATCTGAAAATAGAAGGAAAAATAGATGAAAATATATTCAAGTGATAGAGATGATATTAACTTACCATAAGAGAAATTTATCCGGTTCGCGACCCCTTCGATGGTGATGGTTGAGGTAAGTATTTGGCCGGCAGTTTCCGCTTCCGGTGGCGCAGCTCCTTTATTTCGCCATCATGTGTTATGGAGACATGGAGACAGCGTATGTCTGGCATTGCCCCTTCGTAGCACTCAAAGGAACATCTAACTCCTCTTTCTGAATCAGAATATCATCAACAATTCTGCTAGAAGTAATGGGAAGGTGAAGTGTTGTTCGCTTCTCTTCATAGTGGCGTTTCTAGCCTCAACCAGACTCAATTTTGTCTGCTCAAGTTGAAGTTGGAGCGTGTCTTCCTTGGTCCTCAGACTTTTAATGAGTTTCACCTGCTCATCTACCCGCTTCTCGCTGGTGATGCTCTCTGTTGGTAGGGCTCTAGGTTTTTTAACTACCCTGTGTCTTTAAACTACGTATTTCCGACACTGGGCTTTGAGGCTGAAATTTTCATCCCTGAGCGCAGCGCATCATTCTTATATCGGGTTAGTTTGTTAGTTCGTCTTTTATCTTCCTTACAGCAAATTCCTGACTGACTTTTGCGATCTCACTGTCTTTACACCACTGCTCAGTCTGTTTTTTAATCCCCTTTGTTGTTTTGGGGGAGGAGTGACGTATTGGCTTCTTGATAGCTTTGTTTGTGACGACTACTTCCTCAGATTCACTATCATCGTTTTCATCATTGCCTGCTGCACTGTGATCGGACCCTATGATTGACTGTATCGCTTTATCTAGATCCGTTTTCTACATCGTTGAGTATTGGCTTCTCGACAGCTTTGTTTGTGGCGACTCCTTCCTGAGATTCAATATCAACGTTTTTATCATTGCCTGCTGCACTGTGATCGGACCCTATGATTGACTGTATCACTTTATCTAGATCCGTTTCTACATCGTCGGATGTTTCGTTGAAGTATCTGACTATCATTTTGCCAACGTCCGATGTCGTGTAATTGGCAACCTTTGTGGTTGGACATGCTAAGTGAGTAGTGTAAAATTCCTCATTCTGCTTGCCTTTGGTAAATTTTAAGCAATGAATACAGCCAGATATTACAGCTAATTCTTTATGCTCATTGGGAGCATCCTTATATTTATTCAAATGGCGCTTGAACTCAGCACCCCTCTTTATTTCACCACATAGACACTTCTTTGATCAAAAATTTTGAGTTGCCTCCCATTTTGTAACTTATGTATCTGTAAAGGAAAGGATGAAATAGAATTACTAACAGGCGACATTGGCAGTCTTCTTATAATCATACAGCTAAATTGTGAGATTGGTGGAAAGTGTCGAACCTTTGAATCCGTTACAGGCATTACTCAGAGGGATCTTATCCCAAACTCCAAGGCCTCGGCCCACAAATCCAACCTCCCGCGGACCGAGCGTGCGTCATATCACTGTGTTGGTATCCGGACGCCCCCCGATTTTGACATGAAAATCAGTGGATTGTTTACAAAGGTTGCAAATTCCAAGCCGAAGCTTGCCTCCCACAACTTTATAAATGTCTTAGTTGAATTCAGAAGGTTTGAAAACCCCCGAAAATTGCCAAAAATAGCGAATTTAAATTTTTCAACTTTTTAGCACTACTTATGAAATTTTATAAGTAGTCTGTCACTTAGGGCAGGTCAATAGCGACCGAACCTTTTTTGAATCAAGTCAAACGGACTTGTAGAAGCAAAGTTACAAGCCTTTAAAGTTTTTGGAGTCTTTTATGGCCTGGAGACGAAGGCCATCTCCTGGCTAACCTCTAAGTCTGACGGCTTAGCTGATATCAGCAATGAAATTTTCTAAGTCGGTTTCTTACAGAAACTCGGGATTTGGAATGTCCCGAAGCTATCATCGGAGCTCAGAGAGACGACTTACCGTTGGCAATCTCTCGTCTTAATGACAAGTCTCCGTCGGTTCCCAGCTTATATAGTGTGTGGCGATCCGCTGATGACGTAATACCCATCATCCAAACACTCAAAACCCGTCTATCTCCGGTTCTAGTGCTCCGATTGAGCTGGAAATATACCATTTCCATGTAGACTTTGACGCTGAATCCGAATCTGGCCTCCGTTTTCCCATCCGATGCTTCGTTTTGGCTCTACAGTAGGCAGCCATCGCAAAAATTCTAACTCGTTTTTCCGAAAAATGTTGAAAATTTTTCTCTCCGATTGACTTGAAACTCTCCGATTGACATGAAACTCACCATACAGATAAAGAATTTCACGCTGATTCCAAATCTGAAATCCGTTTTCCCATCCGATGCTTCGTTTTGAAGCTACAGCCCAAAACGTCCCAAATTCTAACTCTGTCGTTTTTCGCCAATGTCCCAAAATCTTAAATGGCGTCTCACATGTAAACGAAGACAGATAGGAACAAGCCGATTCTTTCAGTGAATTTGTCTCACTCTTAGCTTTCAAACGAGCTATGGCACGACAAAATCCGTCCACTGGAAGCCAAAATCGAAGCGAGCTGTCCTGAGGGGGGGGGGACGTCAGTGAAATTTCAAAATTTGATGAAAAATCTTTTGGTGACGGTCCCAGGTCGAAATTCCACACTTTGGAAAATTTTCAAAATTTTACCCATACAAAGCCACTCTGACACTTAGGATTTTTTCAGGTGAGCGAGCTCCGACCTAAAATCTTGTAACCGCTCTAACTTTTGAACGAAGACAGATAGGAACAAGCCGATTCTTTCACTGAATTTGTCTCACTCTTAGCTTTCAAACGAGCTATGACACGACTAAATCCGTCCACTGGAAGCCAAAATCGAAGCGAGCTGTCCAGAGGGGGGGGACGTCAGCGAAAATTTTTTCTCTCCGATTGACTTGAAACTCACCATACAGATAGAGAATTTCACGCTGATTCCAAATCTGAAATCCGTTTTCCCATCCGATGCTTCGTTTAGACGCTACAGCCCAAAACGTCCAAAATTCTAACTCTGTCGTTTTTCGACAATCTCCCAAAATCTTAAATGGCGTCTCACATCTAAACGAAGACAGATAGGAACAAGCCGATTCTTTCACTGAATTTGTCTCACTCTTAGCTTTCAAACGAGCTATAGCACGACAAAATCCGTCCACTGGAAGCCAAAATCGAAGCGAGCTGTCCAGAGGGGGGGGGACGTCAGCGAAAATTTTTCTCTCCGATTGCGTTCAAATTCACCATACCGATGCAGAATTTCACGCTGAATCCGAATCTGGCCTCCGTTTTCTCATCCGATGCTTCGTTTGTGCGCTACACACCAAAACGTCCCAAATTCTAACTCTGTTAAAATTTTGAAGAAAAATTTTTTCTCGCCGATTGCCTTGAAACTCACCCTACCGATGCAGAATTTTACGCTGAATCCGAATCTGGCAGCCATTTCACCATCCACGACAACCTAGACGGTCGCCCACGTCAACCTAGACGGTCCGCCCACGTCAACCTAGACGGTCGCCCACGTTATCCCTGGACGGTCGCCCACGTCAACCAGGCGGTCGGACCAACTCACCCGAGTCTCTCACTCTGTCGTTGCAGAGGGGGGGGGAGTCCGCGAGCAGTTTGTGAACGTGGACCCACCTGGCCGGCACACCACGACAGACTACAATCTCTGTCGTTCCAGAGGGGGGGGACTCAGACCCGAAGCACTACGGCGGCCGACCACGACACTCTGTCGTTCCAGAGGGGGGAGGGGGAGGGGGTGCGCCGGTCGAGTGTTTGTCACTTGCTTACTACTCATGGCTCAAATCGAACGTCAAAATAACGGACAGCCCTGACACTGGGTAATTCCAAAAAGTCTGACAACTGCATCATGTATGGCAACCAATGCACAAATGGTCGACGAGCGGGGTCGGTAGGCAAATTGACATGAGTCATAACAGTCGATAATAGTGGGTCTATAATTCTGAAGTACAATGTTTTCGCACACTTTGCTGATGACAGGGAGAAGGAGAAGTTGGACGGAAAAGGTCTCTTTTAACAGGAGTTGTCCTTTGGAACAGGACACACAAATGAAACTTTCCACATATGAGGTACACAGCGTCATCAAAAGACAAATTGAAAATGTGTGACAATGGCTTACAAATCTCAGGAGCTGCGGCTTTTAGTAAAAAAGGGTGAATGCCGTCGCTACCTGGCGCCTTGTCTGTTTTTAGTACAAATTAGAGAACACCATATCACTATCACAAATCGAGAAATCGTAGGGTTTCGTTGTGCGATGGAAATCATACGAACCGCTCTTTAAGAAAAAACTTTAAAAAAAATTGATAGATTCTACGCCTTGAAATGCTTCAACGTATAAGGAAACAATTTGAGCAGTCGAGTTATTTGTTGTCTTTCCTCTGACATCATTTACAACAGACCAAACCTTTGCAAGTCTTACACATATTTGAGCTCCATATTTTCTTCGATTTAATGATTTCAAGTTTTACTTTTGCCTTTGTAATGTAGATAGAGTGGAAAGTTTTCTTCACGATAGGCACGCCAACGTTTATTGCTGAGATTCGATCACTATTGGTGTTATCCAGGGCTTCGTTTTTGGAGCAAGTTTGACAAATGAGACTTAGCATTATTGACAAGGCTTGATAGAAAATGTCCGTTAAAAAACGTTCTGTGATACTTGGACATCTTGTGAATCATAAACTGAGGACCAGTCAGAAAATTCTAGTGTCTTCAGGAAAGCATTTAAACATTTAAACGCACCCAGGCTCTTAGGCTTTCCGAAAGAAGTTTGCGAAGAATTCTTCGCAATAATCTTCAAATGGTATCCATACAAAATGATGTTTCGCACAAGAGCTCAGCGAAAGAGGAACACTGAAACTCGCAGAGTATTGTGTTTAGAAATTCAACATGGTTCCCGATGCAGAGGTTGTGTTAGTTCAGTGACGAGGCACATTTTCACCTGTGTGGCGCATGTGAATATGCAAAACTTCAGATACTGGCCCGTGAACACACCCTCGTGAGTTGCATGAACGTCCTTTGCATCATCCTCGAGTGACTGTATGGTGTGCTGTGGCAGATTTCGGTATATGGAGTGCTCCACGATATGGACAATGTTTGGTTTCAGCAGGATGGGGCAACAGCCCACACTTCTCGACGTGCGATAGGGATTTTGAGGGAGAAGTTCCCTGGTCATTTGATCTCATTGTGTGGTGACATTGGTTGGCCAGCCCGTTCATCTGATTTAAATCCGTGCGATTTTTTTCTCTGGGGATACCTTAAGTCAAAGGTATACATTAATCGCCCGCAATCTATTGAAAAACTTAAAGATGCGATTCGTCAAGAATTTACTGCCATTTCACATGAAATAACCCAACGAGTTATAGACAACTTCGTGAACGCCCTCGACAGTGTGAGGACCAATAATAGATTCCCATTTGACTGATAGTAATTTTTAAAACACGATGAAAGAGAATGGCACTAAATGTACTTTTCAAAAATATAAACTCTTTTTAGTTTCTTTATTTTATTTGCCTTTTATTAAACCTACAAATGTGTCAGGCCATTTTGCCGGACCCTGTACATCACCAAATACATTATATGACAACTTCCATTTGTTCTAATTCAAAAACAGTCAACTCTTAAAACTGAAGTAAATACTATAATTGTTCTACTACCAATTTATTAGTAGCATGCGATGAATTGTAAAATTTTACTTATCAAGCTTTACCTGTCAATATAAACAAAAATCGGTGATTGAGATTGAGCATCTGGTCGCATAAATCTGCGGAGGCGTTGCGATTGGATCTATGCTATATATTCACAAATCTGCGGAAACTTATTGAATTGGATTCATATCAAATCATCCCTATTTGGTGACTTTTATGGGTTTCTCGAAGATGGCTGTGGGCTTATCGACCTAATTGACCTTAGAAGTGGTCAATGACTACTTTGACAAGTATTATTCCTCCACACAAATCTGTACTAAGCTACCATGGCAGAACTTTCCCTTGTGAGACTCATCAAACCTTTTCTCAGTGAGGGACAAAATCCATAGGCAACTTCCTGATTCGGCGCATTATGATGCTCAGCGTCTGCCATGTATGAAAATAGGATCGGTCGTGGTTCGTCCTTGTAGAATCTCAACTAAACCTCCGTTCTCATCTAAGATTATCTTGGCCTCTTTATCAATGACTCGTATAAAAGCGAGACATAATCTGTCCTTCTCTTAACGCTGCATAAGAGAGACATTATTCATCTAGTAAACAGGTAGATTCATAAAAGACATATTAGAAGACATAATTCATCTATATTTCTCCTTCATACGTGGAATAAAACCTTGCTATTACAGAGTTTTGAATTAAAATTGAACTTTAACATCTTTTTGCGAGCTTACAACGCCATGCTCGAAGCTAATTAATCCATATAGGAAAAACAGGTGGAGTAAATACCGTGTTAATTTTGGTCTTAAACAACTATAACGGAACGGAGGTAAATTTGTTTTCTCAAAAATAAAATATAGATATGTTTTGACATACTTCATAAGTTTTTGGGAAAAATATTGGGAGATAAAATAAATTAATATGTTTTCGGTATGAATGACATTCAAAAGAGCTTTTACTCCTAAAGTAATAATCCTTTTTTTAATGCATAAAAGAATACAGTTACTATTTTTAGATTTCTGTTCTGATAATTATAAAAATAGTTGTAGAATATAACTTTAATATAAAGTTGTAGATTAAGTTATAAATGGGCCTTAAGGATAACATAAGGGACGTGCCAAACGACACGAACCAGTTTTTAGTAATTCAGTTTATTGATGACTTTTTTTTTGGTAGACAATATAAACAGATTGTAGTTCATAAAATATGATTACATCCCATAAACATGCGCCTTAACTGCAACATTGGGATCTGAACCACCGCCAGAATTTTGAACGTAAATGTATCATCAAAATTGTGGAAGATATGTCATGTGCTTAGCTAATATCATTGTTGGAAAATTTTCAAAGTCATGAAATAATAGTTGTTTTCCCTGTTATAGATAGAAAAGATAGAAAGATAAATCGATCTGTCAATCTTATTAGAAGTTATACAAAATCAGGCCTCATCGATCTTATAAAAAATTACAATGTTTTTATCCTTGTTAGTTCTAAGTATGTTTTCGTACATAAGCCCAAAAGCTAATCAAGCAAAACAAAAATTAAAATGAAAGAACCGTCAAAGAGTCAGAGCCATATAAGCACCAATTTATCCTCATCAATTCAATAATGTAGCGCTGCATTGCTTAAACTGATCTTCGATGGTCCAATTAGCTTATCCGACATCGTAGTGCGTCGGGTGGAGTTGGCGCAGCCATCTCCTGAACGTAGCTTACATCTAAGAAATCTATCTCTTACAAGGTTTGAATAAGCATTTCAAGAGAACACAAATGAAACAATAACGTAGATCGACATTCAAAAAATCCAAAGATTGTCTCCATGCGAAAACCTGGGGTTTCTTGCGTATCTACAATGTCATGCGAGCTAAATGTACGCCTTACACATAATGGAGCACGATGGCATATATGATGAATTTTCGACCTCTGTCGTAAAGGATGGCTCTGGCCGTCCACAAGCAAAAACATCCAAACGAAGCGAGACCAGCCTAAGTTTTAGATTTGTGTTAAAGAGTAGTTGATCCAAAGTCTCTACGTGTTAAGCTGAAATGCTGCAGTAGACTCGTCAGATCTAAGAATCCTCTATTTCGTAGAGAAGACTTATTGGAGTTACGAATTTCACAAGAGCTTACGAGGCCCTTCTCATATCGAATTAATCATTCACATACAATAAAGAAGTCCTCAAATGGCAATGATCAATTGTTACTTGGCGAATCAATGAGGATCTGTGGGTTTGCTTTGGTCTGTAAGAAGCCTCAGTCCGTCTGAAGAGATAGTGTATGGTCCGATTGAGATTATGTGATAAAATCTGATCAGAGAAGATTCCGAGACATTTTACATCGTCCCCGGGTACGAAGTGTGTGCTGACTTATCTTGAAGATTATTTGGCCTGGCCTATGGACCAATGATGGGTCCGCTCTGAATCGTTCTCAATACAGAAAGGAACCAGTGGAATTCTGAACGCTATGAGTGAATGTTTAAACGAATAACATTGGCCAAATGACAGATCAACTTGGTGATCCATTTCTGACTTAGGGTTATTTGATGGAGTGATAATTCCTTCGTGTCACAGTAGTATATAGTCAACTATATGCAAGTGCCAATTAGGCCTGAAGACTAATAGCTGATGGCCATCACGTTCTCCTGATTCAGAGTCCCAATTAAAATTGTAAGGAGTAGTTCCCTAGAAACGTAACGTTCGTCTTTCACTGCTGACCTAGCAGATGGCAGTATCACATCATACGTCACGGTTTAAAAATGGAGAGTGGATTAAAGTTTGAATCAGTGTACAAAAAGACAACGATGTCATCGAACCAGATTGCCTAGACGAATTGGTGAATTCTAGACGAATGAAGGGTAGGCCACAAATATAATAGCTTCTCACAAAGAAAGCTCGTAGACTTTATCTGATAGATTATCAGATTATATAAGGGGACATTTAAAAATATGTATGAGAGGCATGAAAAAATATGAAGAAATGCTTCCTGATCATACTTAATGGTTTATTAAGTCAAATTTTAGGATGATCCACTTTTTAATGAAACGAGAGCTTGTAAGCGCATTTTCCCGCTTCTTGTTACCAAAGCATTGAATCAAGTGGCCAGGGACTGATTATCAGCTGTGGACCAGGTCGACAAATTAGCATATTGCGAAGTATACCGGGGTTGTGCATTCAATTTACCAATAGACAGCATTCAGCCGGTAACACAGTGAGCGAAATATCTATGATTAGGGTAATCAAAATCACACTGTCTAGCAATCATGATCCCAAGTGTCATGCATTCACCTTGATTCTGGTGCTCTTCGATATTTAAAGCGCGGATATGGACTATTGATGCGTCATTCCGTGTCATGCATGCAGAACAAATCGAGCGTTTCTAATGTGGAGCGAAGTGCGTCTCGTTTACGCATCATGGAAAGGATGAGGCCCTTCATTGCTCTCCGGCCGACAACTCGCTATCATCCATTAACAGAGACACAGGCCAAAAGTGTCATCAGGAGTGTTTGCGAAGTGAAGAGAGAAGATTGAAAGGAGGGCTGCAAGGTTGTCCAAGAGTAATAGTGCCGCGTGGATGGACGATAGTGCAGAGAGACCTTATCTTTGAGAACGCGCAGTGAAACCCATTTTACCACCTAACAACATCAAAAAGAAGCTAGGAAGCGCGGCGTCCCGAACAAAGCCCACAATAAAGCATTCTCAACGAAATGTGTGGACATTCATTGAAGGAGCAACTAATCTTCTCTCGAAATTGATGCCGGTAAATGACGGCGGGATAGTATCCGTTTTCGAAAAAAAGCGGAGGCACCCACGGGATAATCGATTCAGGATTCGCTACCTGGCAAGACTTGTTAGATACAAACATATAGAATGTATAAATGCGTTCTGCGACATGAATCAATTTGATAACATGAAATTGAATACACAAGTATTGTAACCGATGTTCCTCTTTGGTTAAATTGAGTTGCACAACTCGGAATTGGTTAGTCAATTAGATTTGCGAAAAACCCGGTAAACTGAATGCCAAACTGGCAGAGTTGGAATCTATTTCCTGTTTAAACTGAATGCGTAGTCAGCCAATGTCTTTAATTGTCCATGCAAATCCCGGTAACTTGATTCTACACACTGGAAAGTCAGAAAAAATGATAGAGAAAATGATTTGTAGGTGAATGGATGCTCATATGACAATGATTGGTACCCCAAGAATCATTGAATATTTTATGCCTTATTGATAAAATATGCTGCTTT
This sequence comes from Prostheceraeus crozeri, assembly GCA_907163375.1. NCBI lineage: Eukaryota > Metazoa > Platyhelminthes > Polycladida > Euryleptidae > Prostheceraeus > Prostheceraeus crozeri. Next base: position 93,504 of record CAJQUW010001712.1, read on the forward strand.
CGTCATTTTCGATACTTTGATGTAGACCTTTTTTGAAGTTAAATGAAGTATGATGAAGCACTCAGACATCAATTTTGTTATCTTTCATACATGAAATTAAGTTTGTACAACTGGCCGATAATGATTTGAAAAATTCGATTAGATTCAGCTATAACGTTTTCCACTGGAAAAACATACAGAAGAAAAAGATAGTTAGGGAAACACGGCGAGGTAAGATTCGCCTCCCTGGGGTCGTTATAAACCCACATTACGTTTTTGCGCTTTAAATTTGTCATCGCATTCATTCATATCTCACTGACTTTGCTGGAAACATTTGATGTTTCAAGCCAAATTTCGAGTTATCTTCTTTTCTATCAAACACCGAACCTACAGGTTAATCATGTGCATTGTTTTGTGTGCGGTATACACACAGAGTGTTCCAAAAGAAAGTATTCATATCGACTGCCACTGGACCTTCGCACCGTGAAGAAGGCTAGTCATACCAAAGAATGATACAAATGCGGATGCATTGTAAATCAACGAAATGTAATCAAATAGCCTCACCACGCGGAAGGTTGACACAATGTAATACATTCTTCAGTCCAGGGCCGCATGATGGAATGATAGTGCCGACAAAGTTTCCAAAGCTAAGATTTGTGAAATTATTCGAATAGTAACGTTATTTCGACCTAATCTTTTTTCTGTATGCCGCGTGTTTTCTGTATAGAAAAAACAGCTGGAGGAGAAGTTTGTCTTGGTTTTACTAATGAGGCATTCTACAGTTGCCGTATGCAAGCCGTTTCTAAAGAAATTTAGATAGAGTGTTTAATTAGTTGTGGGGTGATTTGCCCCCGATATGAGTCGTTTAGGGGTAAGACTCATCTTTGTGTTCTTTCTTTGAAAGTCGAAAGAACGTAGATATCCTGCTAGCTAAGTCCTTGTCCGATGTAGACGAGCAACATACAATGAAGTAATTTATAATGCTAAGATCTGACAAAAAGTAGAGGAATGAGTTTTCCGAACCGTCAAATCGTCGCTTAACGGGGGAGCTCGTAACCCCAATCAAACCCTACAATTAAAGACATTCAGCAGTATTTATTATTTTTTCGACGTCAATAATCAGATCGAGTGCGGTCCAGCGACTTATTTTTTTTTTTATTTTTTAGTCGGAATCTCCAGGTTCGGATTAAGCAGGAGTATATTTTAACACCTGATGGTGTTTATTTTTTCATTGAGTAGGTCGTGGCCTCTATGTAATTCGTTTTACTCTTATGGGAAAGACAGTATATATTTCACAGCCAAGGATAATAAGAATCGAACCAAGTGATCTCCGCCTCCACAATTGAATTTGATCAAATATACCCTACAGCATCGTAATGTAGTTGAATTTCATGTCATATGCCATTCATGTATCGTCATAATCTGTGCAGAGAAATAGTGTGGTACGCACAAGGATCACTTCAGCAAATTGGAGACCGTACTGAAATTGTTTTGTTTAACACTTATCACAACGTTAAATCCAGTGCCAATAACTCTCACTAAACCTTCCTCGTTCATTCAAAGGTACCCTTGTCACATTGGATTAGGTAACGAGTCTATAATACATAACTAAGTATGTGATCTAATTATTGTCTTATCTTAGTAAAACATGGATAACCAAGTCAGGAAGTCAAGATAATTCAGAAAATAACAATAAAAAATACAAACTAGGACTGCCTTTATTACTTGTACTGAATACAAATCTAGCATCTTCTCGGTTTTCGACTTGTGACATTAAACCAAGAATGACTTATTCGAATGATTCCTCTAAAAATTATTCGCCAAACATTTATCAAGTAGGACTACAGCCTACAGTCATATGTCATTTTGTGTTGACAAGATGATTTCTGCGCTACACGTATTGGATTACCCCTGTCAAAAAATGAATATTCATAAAATCAATGGTATAAACGAATTACGCTGTCTTTTCCAACATACCCACTGCTATGCAATAATATGAAGCAGCTGAGGGGCGATTATTAAATTTGATACAAAAAGTGTGCGATGAGGAAAAAAAGCTTGAGAAATGCTGATTTTGGGAACCATACTCCTTGTGGAGCAAGAAAATAGAATTATCGAAAATTTTTTCCAGAAGGGATGAACAATTCTCCAAAATAAACACTGCTGATTCCCGATTTTCGTCAAGTAAATTGTTTGTTTCAATAAGTCTGCTAATTGCACAAAAATAAACATGCATAAAAAGTACAGAATCCTCACCAATATCCATTGATGCTTACGTGCCGAAGGGAGAACATTTTCAATCACGTTGCATGACATTGTAGCTGTGATGTAACATTGCTTAATCGTTGTGGAGTTTTGTAATTCTTTAAATATCTTCTGAATCTGGCCCAAATCTTCTTTCAACAGATTCCCTGTATGAATGCCCAATAATAATGTTATCCAATGTTATCCAAACGTTATCCCTCGTTAATATAGAATTTATTTATTATTAATAATATAATGCAGATAATGTTTACGCCTTTTTCACGTTTTATCCAGAAGTGTACAAACTACCGAAAGTTTGATCAATAACGCTATTAAACAAGACTCAAAGTCACTGAAACAACCATCCAGTACATGCATGGGAGAGTTGACGTCCCTTAGCCTTAGATATCTTATATAATCATAGATGGTCCGCTTGCACACTACACATGAAAGCCAATATTCAATAGCTGCAACACATGTCAGTCTTATATCCAGTCCATTATATAAAAAGCTGAATGAAAAATGTTTTTGAAATAAGCTGTTTAAAAGCCTTAACCCTGAGTACCCATTTCAAGTTTATTTTTTGTTTTTTTTTTTTTTTTTTTAGTTTGTTTTTATTAATTGTATTTTTTATTATATTTACCGACAATGAAAAATTAGCGATAGGCCTACAAAATGCAGGGTCAATAAATCTATGTGCAGTTTTCCATCAATCTAAAATTACAACAGTCAAAAATATGATAAATTTTGTAAAATCTTATCTATCAAAATTTTACTAAGTATTTACATAACTAACAATAAAAACGAACCGTGAAAGTTATGAAGGAAAATGAAATCGACGAAAAGAAACATATCACCAGTAACAAGAATTTAATAGTGAACTACAAACCAATAGTGACAGTCCATTATTCGCCCGAACTATTCCCAGCGCAGTTTTTTTGCAATGAACTTCTTTGATAACGAGAAATAAGGACCTAGAGTTCTTCCTACATTCCTAACTATTAGTAAGCTCGATAGATCAATCGGCCAATTTGTATCCCTGCAGGTACATTAGAAAATGTTGGCACCTATATCAGTTCCTCCTGTTTCGAGTCTATTATAGACTCGATAAATGACTTCTTTCATCTATAGCACCAACATCGACAGTCTTTAACCTAAAATCCTCTTATTACACAATCTTTTTGCGTTATTAACAAGGTTTCCACGAACATTTATAAGCTAAGATGATTACCTAATACAAAGAAACCTAGGTGTGCTCTATTCGATTTTATACCTCCACACCCCTTAGCCCTTCTCAGTTGTATCTACTGCCCATCCTTCGAGAAGGCTCGGAATTGTAATGCATAACGCTTGGCATAATCATATGGGAAACACCAAAATGTAATCCACTGTCCCGCTTCCTTTGTGCAAAATTTGACAAAGCAGTCTTTAATTACATTGCCCTCGATTACGCCTTAACAAAATTTGATCTCGATGCCGGGCGACACTTGTTTCATGAACTAAACTCCGAAGAGCATGATACCAAGTTTACCATGCATGATGATTCCTGGCTGAATAAGCATAGTGGTCCGAGTGATAAAGGACTGATTTCGTCCTGTACAACCGACCCCTGTGAGTGACATCAAACCATGATTCAATTTCTGATTCCACATGTATGGTGCTTTGTAATCAGTTAACCGGTTTGAAATTTTGATTGCATAGTTAGTTCTCCATCCCATGACTTCCATTTCGCTACACTGATACCTTCACGCCTTGCGCGTGGGACACCATAAGAAGGAATATTATCCAATAGCGTGCACGACAATCGATCCACTTTTTTCCAGGTACACTGAACTGGCCATTTATAAATCTGAGAAATTTTCCTTTCTTCCTTTTGAAATGTCAATTTTTGTCAGCATTCAGTTTCACTTTTCATTTAAGACACTTTTGCTTTTATAACATCCTTTGAACTTGTAAGCATCATAACTTTGTGATAGTATCATTCAAATTCAGATTATTATTGATGATATTTTTGCCCTTTTATTTGCTCTAATTGGTTCGATTGCAATGTAAAAGCTTCTTCCCTATTGACTGGGCAATAATTGACCAAAATGCGGGTAAAAATAGCACTCTAAATTGAGTAAGCATAGCTAGACGCCTCTCATGTAATTTTATAAATGAATAGAAAAAAAGAAAATTGATTGCTTTGCAGTTAGATTTTGAATTTGTGTTCTTTTCAAAATGACAATTCCCATATCCATATTCATACATCTAATTGACAATGTAGTCAAAATTACGATATCTTTCATTTGGGGAAGTAGAACAGAGAAGTTTTTACTATTGAACTATAGTAATGTTTTCAATAGGATATTCAGATAAAAAATCATAGATCAACTCGATTTCCATAGCATTTCTGTGATCTTTCATACATTCGCGCATGGTTTTGTATAAAGTCCAGCAGCCTCCTTCGAGATTCATTCATGGAGAAAGGGAGAGAGAGAGTGAATGAGTGAGTAAAACTGAGACAAAGAGCAAATGGACCAAAAATGGGCTTCCCCTTATAGGATATACATGCGTTTTTTTCTTTGATTCAGTCAAGCAAGAAGACCAGATAGACCTCGTAGTAAACTCGGTGGATTTGTAGCAGCCATTAGGTGTACACATTCTGCGTAGTCTCGTTTTTCAGCCTCGTTCCTTGCAGAAGCTCGTTTTAACTGCCGGTACTAATAGTAAAGTTAGAGATTGGACATGTGATGAGACACAAAAGAAGTGTTGTCGTTAGCAAAAATGAATTGCTACCATTCTTGAATTTGAAAAACTTGATTATTAAAAATTTCAATTTTTCATCGATCCCGAAATTTGAAAGTCATGCTGTCAACACGATGCTCACTGAAAGATTTATCAGTCATTTTTTTCTATGTGATACTCCAGTTACTTTTTAGCAAATATAGGAAATCATTCCAACCAGGAAAGTAAGATTTGTAGTTCAATTTTTAAATCTTTTGAACAACAACCTGGATCATGGATTGCCAAGTTTCCTGAAGAGCTCAATGTTATGAGAGCACAAAGGGATGGCATCACTAACCAATTAAATGCTGTCTGCTTGTCCTGAATCCAGATTCTCGAGGCATGTCTGGTCTATCTTGAAACGGCGAGTTCGTCAACGAATTTGTCCTGGCGATGATTTGAATCGGTCTAGAATGTTAAATTGGGCAGGAATGGAATCATATTGATTAAAAGATGAAACCAATAAAATTTTTGATAGGACTCCGTGAGGGTTGATAGAGGGACTCCGACTCTTGGATGGCATGTATGTATATATAGCCACAGTTTTTTTTTTTAAACCACTGGGTAACTCTACATTACAGATCATTATAGCGTTACCTGAACCTATAGTTTAGGTAATATACTTGCTGTATCAATTATCAATCATTTTCGATAAAAGTTTATCAAATGTCGCTTTCAGTTGGATGCAAACGACTCGCTTCTCCTCCCATCTTGTTGATGTGTGCTTCACACGGTTTTTTTCTTCAGTCTCTACCCAGGCAGGGATAATCCCCCATCCTTTCTCCAAAAAAATATGAGTAGACACTTTCGTTTTAATATGAGCTTTAGAGGAGCCATCACACAAGATTAAAACGTGGGGTAAGAGATTACTGAGTTCCAAAAAAAATTAGTAGATTTCATTTTTGTCTCTGATAGTGACCTTTGGTGCGTAGGTGTGATCTGTGAGGCTAGGAAGGCTTTGTCTTCTCTATCTAAATCACCGAGTGAAAATGACAATCCTCTTTTCACTATCACGGTTCATTCCCTCAAACTATTACAAGCTTTGCATGTACTGCTGTTACTCCCGTACTTTTGTTTGACGGAAGGAAAAAGTTGACTAATTCGACGACAGTGACAGCTATGCACGAGGAAAAATAATTGTTTTGTTTGTATTATATTTCGGGTCTAGTTATAAGCCGGAGTCCGGAGTCCTATCATTTGATGGGACTTCGACTCCAGCAAAAATGATAGGACTCCGGGACTCCGACTCCGCACCACTTTTGGGCACAAATTTTGTACCCTTTAGAATGTTTAATAGATAAAGAGCGACACGGTGAGGAAATTCCCGTTCTTGTTTATTTGAAAAAAGATGACATTATTTGTATCACAGCAATTTATGCTGACTAAGTACGAGTACATTGTGTGGCTATTACATATCATCTGCTGCAAAATCATGACAGTTCTATTAAAATGTAGTTGACGAAAATGAGTCAATAAGAAGGATAAAACAGAATATCAACAATCAGTTATTCTGTTTCAGCATACGGATTGTCAGAGACTTCACCCGGCATTATCGGGTGCCCAAGTGGATGGGTTAAGTTTGGAAGCGCAGGCATTCTCATGCCTAACCAAGAAGCCAAAGTGAGATATTTTTCATTCAATTTACCAGAATATAACACTAAACTAAGTTTAAATGGACACCATCACCTTATCTTACCGAACGCAACTCGTCTGACTACCACGATTCGGGAGTGGTGTAACCACAGAATTCGATTGTTTAATCTTATCACTTTGCTAGAAGTGCAAATTGATTCAAACAGATGGTACATGCAGGAACTTAATAAGTGAGCAAAAAGAAATTTTTAATACCTTGCAGAGATAGGAAAAATAGTTGTGCGTCGCTTGCGGATTGCTCTGAATTCCCTTAAAATGCTCCGATCGCCACGACTCTCTCAGATTCGAAGAATTCAGATCATTGCGCAAACGTTTTCTTGATAATGTTGGGCCCTCCGATCATTTTAAAAAAAGTTAGCAGGAGCATGAAAAAGCGTTCACAAACTTCTCTGTAGAACTTGACATCGTCTGTGTCTCTTGGCTGTGTGATGCGGTTGATAACAGTCATTGAAACTTTGGCATTGACAATTTGGCGTGTTTAATGTTAAACTGGCTGTTCATTGTTCGATTGCTATGGTATTTAGTACAGGTTTTCCAGTTCGACAATGCGACTATCAGATTAAGGAATATGTTTTAACCCTCGGGGGGTTTTCTGGGTCCACGTGGACCCATTTTTCCAGATCACTTGCTGTTATTTATTAAGTTTTCATTATTTATTATTGATATCACTGGACTTTATCTGTATCGATATGTCAATTATAACTGCCAAGTGAAAATGTATTAGCTGTTGTTTAAATAATTGCAATACATCGCAAACCTTTTAGTAAATCTATGGGTCCAGCTGGACCCAGTCACACTGATTCGTTTCATCGGTCGTCATAGCGCAGAAATTCAGTCACTGCTATTCCAAATAACAAAGGCCCGTATTCGTGAAACCAGATAAGGATTTCCCGTATCCTTAGCGACGCTATATCTTAGCCTTATCCTGACCGTCATATTCGTGAAGGCAGCTATCGTCACGCGCTCACGATGTGTAGCATTTTTTCTATTTTTAGCCTTAACGCCATGCACTTCAAAGGCTGACAACTGGTCAGATTTTGGAGACGTTGAAATCACAGGCGCACTTGCAAACGATTCCATCGATTAGTTTGTCGATCTGCCAGGCCGATTGGGCCGCCTCAACTCGCCTGATACATGCGAAACAGTAGATAATGAAGCATCGGAATAGCGGTAGTGCTTATTGGCTGCACACAGACACACGCACACTCCTTCCTGCACACAAAGACACACGGGATAACGCAGCTGAAAACTTCGCTTTGCTTCAATTGCTCTTTTGCTATCGTCGCTATTGTCGCACGCAGGTGCAACTGTGACGAACTAATGAAATCGATTTTGATTGTGACGCGTGAACAATGCTCCCTGCCTGCGCTTGGCTATGAGACCGCGCAGGCAGGCCGTTCTGTCATTACACCGCACTGCTGTTTTATGCTACGAGCGAAGGTGGCGGATACGCTCACAACGGAGCTCAAAAGTTGAAGCTTTGAGGATTATTGAGGGGCGCGCAGGAAGACGTTCCCGAAGCTTCTTCATCTGCGAATGACACGGAGGACTCCAGTGAATCATCTGGTTCATCTGATATCGATGAAGTGACAATATTTCACCTTCTGATGACGACGTATCCATTAACCAAGCAATCGGCAATCAAGTGAATATTTCATCCGCTGATGGAGAGCAATGGACTTCTCTCCTACCTCAAGAAACAGAGACGTGGCAGGGAGCGAAGAGAGAATTGCTTAGACCAGCACCAGGTCTTACAAGTTACTCTCTGCGGCATATTCGCGCGCCAAATACTTATTATAAATAGCTGGGAAATTTTGTTTGATCACGATATGATGGAGACAATACTAAAAGAGACAAATCGGCGAGGGAGATCTATCAAAGGTGCAGCATGGGACGGACGCTTCGATGGAAGAAATGTTAGCCTTCTTTGGCCTGTTATATCTACGCGGCGTGTATCGTTCTCACATGGAGAGTACTGAAGAGCTGTGGTCGAAAGAACACGGTAGGCCCATATTCAAAATAACAATGAGCCATTCAAGATTCAAAGATTTACGTATCATGCTTCGTATCGTTTTGACAATCTGAAACAAGGGCTGCTCGACAACTGCGAGACAAATTAGCAGCGGTTCGTCTTCTTTTGGATGGTTTCACGAACAACTGTCAAAAATTGTATGTGCCTGGTGCATTTTTACCGTTGATGAGGAACTATTTCCTTTCAGAGGTCGCTGTGCATATAAGCAATATATGCCAAGCAAACCATCAAGGTATGGACTTAAGTTCTGGCTGTTTGTGCGATGCCAACAATTATTTTTGTTACAATCTACAAATGTACACAGGCAAAGAAGACAATCCCAGTCATCACGGACTTGGAGAACGTGTTGTCATGGATTTGACCACTCTCTAGAAAATTCTGGAAGACACATAACAACTGACAATTTCTTTATCTTCTTTGAAGCTCGCACGCTTCTCTCCGCTAAAAGGCATGACTTTGTTAGGAACTCTGAGGAAAAACAGACGAGAAGTTCCTCCGCAGATGAAGAATCTACAGGGCCGTGCTGTTTACTCTTCAGATTTCCGATTCAACCTCGAAGATCAAACATGCCTCCTCAGTTACAAATGCAAGAAAAATGATTGTGTCCTTCTTTTGAGCACCTTCCATCAAGAGCCAGTTGTTGATCAACAGACTGACCGAAAGGTTCCAGAAATGATAAAAGACTACAATGCGACCAAGGAGGTGTAGATAAGCTGACCAAATGGTGGCCTGGCGGACATATACGGTGAAATACATCAGCCGAAGATGGCACACAATCGTGTTTTGCAATGTGCTCTTGGGATTTGTGTTGGGATAAATGCTCTTTATGTGTGTTGAATTGCGAAATTGATCTCATTGAGGGAAGGAGACAAAGACCTCACAAAAGGAAGACAAATTTCTGCGATGGCTTAGGAGAGAGAGCTGGGTCAAGCCATTTTTGGAGTCAAAGACGTGCCACGGCCCAATTCATCGAAGCAAAGGTGGATGTTGAGGAGTAGCAACACGAAAAAAGACAGATGTCAACTATTGCGATGGTGGAAGAAAGATCGGGAGAAACGAGAATAAACCCTTGTGCTCGGTGTGGGATTGTCACGTAGTTTGTTGTGATGAACATTCGAACTCTGTGACTGTACTTTCTGTATAATTGTGCTTGATTGTGAAGTAATAATCTTTCTGGTTGGGTCCTCGTGGACCCAGATTTTCACGAAATGGAATAGCGAATTTTAAACCTCCCGAGGTCTGTGTTAAGATGCAACAAACGGTTATTTTCGGTTAATCAGCAGCGTTTTTCAATTGAATGATATTGTTTTTAATCGGTAGTGATAATATAAGTGAGTTTATTAATGGATTTATAAGTTTAATGAGCGGCAACCTGAAATCATCGGCTTTTTCATATTCAATTATATTTTATTTAACAGGTATGTCATTACAAAAATGGTTTTGATATTTTTTTTATATTTGAAAAGGTAAAATACTGTGTCAAAAGGAAAAGTTTGATAATTATTTTAATTCATAAAGGTAATACAGTAAGTCATTGAAAAACTTTGTTTTTTTACGAAAAGGTTAAGTCATATACAGTAAAAAAATTTTGATAATCTGAAATTTTTATTCCATTATGAAACAAAACAAGTACCGTAATATTCAGTTGATGGTTTTGTAATGACATCCTCGCGATTTATTAATTAGTCTAGGCATCAATTCAGACCCATACGTCTGGAGAGTCATTATTTGCAGTTGATGGCACTCATTTAGTTTTGGGAGGCGAGTTGCAGTAGTAAGGTCAAATTCCGCTGTTGTCCAGTGTAGTTGTGTATATCTGCTCACGAATCTCGGGCTAGCTGCTCTCTTGAAAGCCGCTTCTCACATGGAACAAACGCGTTCTCTGCGATTATATTGAGAAATGGAGATGGTGTTAGGGCGCGGTAGGTACCTAATAGAGTGTCCCGCTCTCGCAAACTGACTTCACGGGCTCTATTGTGGCACGGAGCATTATCCATGACGAATACACGAGGTTCCAGCCCAGCCGCAACGGACGCTTCTTCCAGCCAGGAGTTAAATCTTCACAGAAGGTTCCGCCTTCGTAGAATTCATGATGGACGACACCTTCATTAGAGACCGCCAAGATGAGAGTAAAATTCCGCCCGCGCTGTCCATGAACAATCCTGACAGCTCGCTTCCCCGTCTGGCACGACCTCGTGTGCGACTGATCCATAAATTAAAGCCGGATTCGTCCACAAAAATACATGTTGGCGGATGGTTTTGCGTTGATCGTGTGCGGATACCAGTTCGCATACTGGCCCTTTCCACTTTGACGTCATGGCTATTGCGGTTGACTTGAAACAGTCTCCATTTTCTTTAGATGATAAGACGATTTCTCAGACATGTGCTGATAGTTTGAATTGAGACAGATGGCTTGTCCGGCATCCGCGCTTGTATATCAGCTTTGATTTGGGCTAACGTGAATTCCGGTTGGGATTCAACAATCTCTACACAGTATTTGCAATATCTTCGTCCCATCTTTTGGTGTCGTCTTCCTCCTCCGGGACGCTCAATGACTCTTCAAGTATATACGATGTACTATTGAATACGCAGTACCCCGTTTTACACGAGAACTCGAGCGGATTCAATATAATCATCTACGGCTTCGTGAGCCATAATGATTTTGCGTTTTGTGTTTATAATCCGCAGGTATTCGCTTGCGCTCCATATTGATAAGTTAATTTAGCAGATGTGAAGAATCTATATAGGGCTTAGGATCAAACCAAATAGATATCATTTATTCTTCATGTGAAATACCGCTCACTAATTGATAGAGACACAATTGAACTATTTTGCTGCAGTTTATTTATTGTTGTCGCTATCAATTGTGAAATGACTGCTAGTAACATTTTATCTTTGAACGTTTTTAGAAATTAAGTGCGCTCTTGATTCGGTAGTTGCGTTGTCGTGTAGGAAAACTGTATTAGAGGACTGTGCCATTTCAATAACGTTACATGTTCCAATGCTTCCCTTTAGTCAAGAAGAAGAAGAGACGACCTGTCCGATTCTGTGGTCGCCACAGTTTTCTGATCATCTGACATCATTTCCTCTATAATGTATGAGCTGCATGAATCATAGATATCGAACAACGTCATCAGTTACACGCACGGAATTAGATTGTTTAATCATGTCACTTGCTAGAAGTACAAACTGATTCAAAACGATTGTACATGCAGGAACTTACTAAGTGGGCAAAAAGAAATTTTCGATGCTTTACAGAGATAGGAAAAATAGTCGCTTGCGGATTGCTCTGAATTCATTCAAAATGCTTCGTTCGCCTCGATTCCTTTGCGCAAAAGTTTTCTCAATAATGTTGGGTCCTCCGATCATTAGTTGGCAGGCGCACGAAAAACAGATGAAGAGACGACCTAGTCCAGGCAAATTGTATTTTAACTCGCCACAAATTGCAATAGTTTCAAGAGTGGGCTCATTTTGTAGAGAAAAAACAACATGTCAAAAACCTAGGAAAGTAGTTAGTGGTACTAGACTTTCCACTTAAAGTCCTGAGCCCTTTCGAACTATAAAAACACGCTTACTCCAATGAAATCGCATAGTCAGATAGCAATAGCCAATCAAAATGAAACGCTGCATGCAGCTTTCGCTCACTAGCTGCATTTTGGCTCTCAACGCGTCCATATGGCTCTCAATGCAAATTTGCCTATGGCAAAGGAAAAATCTGCGTTTATTTCATGACCAATACCAAAACAACCTCTTTGGCAACTACTCTCTCATGAAAACGCATAGAATTTCAAGTCTCTAGATGAAAAGTAAGTCTACACATGTCATAATCCTGCATGTCTGCTTCAGCTTTCTGTTGCAGAAGCCGTAATATGATTTACAAGACAATCATTTTATGCTATTGTATGCATTTTCGTATTGAATTAATTATAAGATGGATGTTTTGGTGACAGGACCACACGCAGATTTTTCCTTTGCCATAGGCAAATTTGCATCGCTTTACGTCTGTGTGTGCTTAGGAATGTGGGCTAGATGATAAGTGTGCGTAAACGTGTTTTTGACAGACATTCTTGAATTTCTATGTATATTTACAAGAGAGTACAAAAAAGCTTCTCTTATTGATGGAAAAAATGAAAATTTGTGTCCTTTCTGATACAAATCTTTATCAAATTGCACCCTACAGGCATCTATCTGCAAGACAAGGGTGAGCAAACGTGTTTTCGGCCTAGCGACTTGAACAGCTATGCGTTTTCACAAGACGGTACCTGCAAAAGTAATCGTTTATTGATTGTAAAACTCGCCGATTTGTGGCTTAACTTGTGCAAATCTGCATCAGCTTGCATCTGCAGATTGTACAAGTATTGTTGAACTAATGACTAAGAAATCTAGCCGCTTGGAAAGGAAGTGATTCAGGAAACATAGCTGCCATTGTTGAGAGCCATATGGATCGTAAATGCATCTAATGAGCGAAAGCTGCATGCAGCGTTTCATTTTGATTGGCCATTGCTATCTGACTATGCGATTTCATTGGAGTAAGCGTGTTTTTATAGTTCGAAAGGGCTCGGGACTTTAAGTGGAAAGTCTAGTACCACTAACTACTTTCCTAGGTTTTTGACATGTTGTTTTTTCTCTACAAAATGAGCCCACTCTTGAAACTATTGCAATTTGAGGTGGATTGCTGTTTAATTCGCTGTAGATTGCTTGTACTAACCTGCCTAATTCTGTGGTTACACGCATTTCTGAAAAGAGTTTCCAAATTATCAGCAGGCAGATTTTTATTACCTCTGGCTTGTCTGGCTTGTCATAGACATATGGAAATCCGACATTTCGCTTTCTCTAAGAATGATAACACACACGTTATAAACCTTTTTCTCTTCTTCAACCTACTCTTGAGAGAAAAGTATTTGACTTCGAAAACAATCAGTCTGTGTAATTGCAAGTGGTTTCATATAGAGGTACCTATTAAATGGATGGCTTAGTAACAGAAATGCACAAAGATTTATCCTTTACCATAGGTAGATCTGCATCAATCTACAAGTGCCTTGGAATGAGTATTAGAAGATATGCGTGCGCAAACGTGTTTTGATTTAGATGCTTGAATTTCTATGCATAAGAAAGTGCTTGCTAAAATGGCTTTGCTTATTGATGAAAAAATGAAAATTTGCGTCATGCAGGTACCTAAGAAAATTATCTACAAGCAGAGGGTGATTAAACGGGTTTTCGATCTTGCAGCTTGAACAGTTACGTGTTTTCAGAAGACGGTAGTTGTGAAAAGCAATTGGTTATTGATGCTAAAACTCGCACACTTGCGACCTCCCTTGTAGAAATCTACATCAGTTTACATCTGCAGATAGCTACAAATGCTTTTGAACTGGTGAATGGAATGAGCAATGTAGCCGTCTGAAAAGGAAACAATACAGAAAATATAGCTGGTATTGGTGAGAGCCATGTGGAAGGTAAATGCAGAGTTTCGCTTTGTTAAACTTTAGCTGACACTTTTTACTGCACCATTCTTTATCACCATTCACTAAATTGTAGTTGTAATGAATACTGTATGGCATTATTTCAACAATATATCAATCATGCCTCAATTTTGAATTTCGTTACTTACTGAGAAATCTCATGTGATATTTCCATTGTCTGCTTATACATCTACAGTACGCGACAGCGAGTTTGAAAATGGTTGCTTTTCAATCACTCGTTTATTATTGTCATCAAATCATCAATTATTGCAACTAGTGAACATTTCATGATGAAACTAACAAAAATTTTTCTAGAATTACTTTAAAAGCACCTCATTTGCAGGGTTCATCAGAATTTTGTGTGATGTCCCTTGGACTTCACGACAGCGTCAATTCTCTTTGGCATCGACGCTACGAGATTTTGGCATATTTCTTTTAAGTCAGGGTCATGGTACCACACCTTGAGAAAGCTTTTGATGATGTCACTTTTACTTCTGGCTTGGTATTTGCGCAGGCGATTCTTGACAATGGCCCAAAGGTTCTCTATCGGATTCAAATCCGGTGAAGAAGGCGGCCACCTCAAGAGCTGGATACCTTTTCCGTTGAAATGTGCAGTTGATTTCCTGGACACATGACAAGGTGCATTGTCTTGTTGGAAAATTCCATTACCGTCAGGAAATGTTTCACTCAGTTGTTGAGCGAGTCTTCCGTCGACGATAAGCTCGATGTATTTGTCACTGTCAAGACGTCCGTCGACGACATGAACTCGCCCAGTCCCATACCACGAGAAACAACTCCAGAACATCACTTTTGTAGGGTGCTTCACTGAAGTCTTGAAGTGCTCCTCAGACAATGGATAACCGTCTACAACACGTACGAAGCAAGGACACCCATCGCTGGCTTCAATTACGGTTTCATCAGACCACAAAACATTCTTCCATTGGTCAACGGTCCACGACGCGTGCTCCAGAGCCCATGCGTATCTCTTCTCAATGTTCAATGGCGAAAGATATGGTTTATTCTGGGGTGTTCTGACGGAGCAACCAGCCTTGTGGAGGGCTCTTTGAATTGTGCGAAGACTCACGTCCTCAGCAGACTCTCCATGGCATCATGAATATAGCTGCTGTGGATCTTGGCGATTTCACAACCAGTGATCGAAGATGTCGCAGGTCTCTCTCACAGAATTTCTTATTCTGTCCACCGCAATTTTCATATCGGGTTTTGTATCCGCCACTTTCTTCATATCGTTTAATAATTCTCGAGACAGTTGATTGATTCACTCCAATATCAGCGGCTATTTCATCATGAGTTTTTGACGTGTGGCTGTATAAAGTGATAACTTGTAATCGTCTTTCGTTGCGCTCACTCATTGTGATTGTGTCTTAATAGCGGAGTGTCTATGTGCTTTGTTCGAGTTTGAATTTTAAATTAAATAATAGATATCTATTATGTCTAGACGATCATTCATCAACATGTAATCAAATGAAGTCATTTCAAATAGATCTTGTGTCATAGATAGCTGATGAGACAAGTTTAACGCTTTGTATCATCTTCATGCAAACTCGCTGTCGCGTACTGTACATCTATCGATAGACTTCCTGTAAAAGAATTCGTCTACAGTTTAGAAGTC
The DNA here is from genome assembly GCA_907163375.1 of Prostheceraeus crozeri. Lineage (NCBI taxonomy): Eukaryota > Metazoa > Platyhelminthes > Polycladida > Euryleptidae > Prostheceraeus > Prostheceraeus crozeri. Next base: position 109,267 of record CAJQUW010001712.1, read on the forward strand.
TCTGATCTTAGCAGTAGCTTCTATGTTATCAGTATTGGAAAATGACGGCAGGATAATGCACATTGTCTACTTATATTTCTAAATCCATGGTGCAATGATATAGGAATAATGGCAATTTGTACATTGCTGCCTGTTGTCGGCAGGCAGCAATGGCATTACCCTGTCGTCATTTTTCAATACTTATAACATAGACGTTACTGCTAAGATCATAGACTTCTAAATTGCAGAAGAATGTTCTGTTACAGGAAGTCTATGGATAGATGTAGATGTATATAAGTAGACAATGGAAATACCACATGAGATTTCTCGGCAAGTAATGTCCAAATCGTCGGCCGCTAACGCGGCCTCTGATTTGTACATTACTTACCTTGAAATCTCATATGGTATTCCTACATTGTTACTGAGTAAGTAGGGTTGTCTGCCGTTATTTCACCTGTCATTTTTCTATGAAAGTAATTAATATATCTCCAATCCAAATTAGACGGCCTCAATTGCATAATTAAGGCCGTCTAATTTGCTATGTAATACCATTGAGGTAGGAGCATTTCACCGTCTATCTTCGCATTCCCAGTGAAAATGACATTGAAATGATTCCTATGGCCGGCTCACAATTTGGACTCGTAGATATCTCAAGCTTTCCACACTTTAATGCTATGAGTTGCATGGGCTATGTAGAAATTATCATAGATTTGCGTCTTTTACAGATCAAAATCTTGGATTTTTGATGTCATAAATTTTGGGTTCAGTAACAATGCATATATGTTCGCTACGCGCCGACGATTTAGGCTGTCATTTGAAAGGTAATATATCTTCATTGCTGCCTGCCTGCACATTGTCTACCTATATTTCTAAATCTATGGTGCAATAATATAGGAATAATGGCAGTTTGTACCATTGCAGCTTGCTGACAGCAGGCAGCAATGGCATTACCAAGCCGTCCATTTTCAGATGCTTTTCAGGGACATCTATCATTGATGTATTAAGATAATTAATAGAGGACGCTTAACTCCGATAACAGCATGCACTGGAATGAAGACCGCTGACTTTGGTAATCTTGATAGATAACGGCAGTGTGCATCGCTAACGCGGCCTTTGATTTGTACATTACTTACCTTGAAATCTCATATGGTATTCCTGCATTGCTGCCTGCCGACCGCAGGTAGCAATGTACAAACTGCCACTATTCTATATCATTGCACCGTAGATTTAGAAGTATAAGTAGACAATGAGTCGGGCAATCGAGGCTGCCGACGACTGTTGCCGGCTCTGGGACGGCATCAGAGAAATAATAGCATTCACTACAATAGTTGTTGATGTCGACTAATGAATCAAAAACTGCTGTCTATGTATGTAACCAGAAACTTCCATAGACTTCTACATGTATATAAATCATAGGACGCATACACTACAATACTCAGACGCCCTGCGGCCTTGGCTGTACGACTCATTGATGTTTTCAAAATCTAGGCATGATTGTTCAAGGTAATGATGAGCTTCAAGGTAGCGCCACAAGCTGCTGAATTCGTGTTAAAGTATGTAGCAAAGCTATGGGGTTGGGGGCGCCAAAACACATTTCAGCATTCCAACTTAAGCGGTTTCAACAGACTCAGAATTACATGAAATAGTCAGAGCATATTTCAATCGGTCAGAAAACGAAATATAGTCTGAACCCACTCTCTTTATTTTCTTTAAATCTGCAGGTGATTGACACTCAAACTGGTGAGGCGCAAGGACCGTACAAAGAAGGCGAAATTCTTGCACGTGGACCAAACATCATGTTGGGATATTTAAACAATGAGAAAGCTACTGCAAACACCATAAGGGATGGATGGCTGCATACTGGTGAGTTTTGTTGTAAAGCACGATTCCTCGAAAGTGATATTGAAGCAGACAAAAATGCATTAGTTTTACTATTGATTCAGGAAATTATTATAAATTGTTTGATGAATATTTACATAATTAATGCAGCCGCGTAACCGAGATGGATCAGGCTCGATACATGCACCTGTAGATATTTTCTTCTATGGCCTGTGAGCACTGCCGAAAGAAAAAACTGCTCCTCTTGTCCATGTTTGCGGATTCTCATTTTTTTATTAAAGCATTCCATAAATTAAAACATTAAAAATTCCCTAAGAATTTGAGCGAAAATTGGTAAACAATCAGTGATAGTAGGCGTATTTTTCAGTGACATCCTCATGCTTTTAATTTTTATGATTCAGAATTGTGATCAATCTACAATGACCTGAAAAGTCGGTCATGTCTGAGCCCGAAAAATTACGACGCGTTTGCCTCGACGGTCGCATCTGCTTCCGACCAAGTTATCACTGATCATAGAATTGAGTATTGATTAGCACTAGAAAAACCAACAAAACCACTTGTCTAGAACGACCAATAGCGGTCACTTTGACCACAGGGTGGAATTTTCCTAAATTTCAGATATTAAAGTGAAAACGAATCTATTCCAGTTAAACTTTTATCTATCACATCAGAAAAAGAAGTCCTCACTTATGGATGCAATTATATTATGTAATTTGAAGTTTCTTTTTGACATCAGACTGCCCACAGATTGGTCTTCCGAAGTCTGTGCAGTTGCTTGCGGTTTTGTTCCGGCAGTTGTGAAATTGTCACCGTTTTGGAGCTGACCGGGTGCCAGCACGTGTTCCAATCGACGATTGATTTTGTTGACCTTTGCAATGTAAATAAGGAGCACCGAGTGAATGCGCCAAAATCCTTCAGAAATTTTCTTCGTGATATCGACGTTCCCGTTGCCTTTCCGAAACGCATGTAGGCATTGATCGCTGAAAAGTCAACAACATCGAAGAATAAAGCCAACGGTCATCGTCTCACACCAGATTTCACCGATGACGAACGTACCGTTTTGGTCCAATGTATCAACGGCAAATTTTGTTTGACTGTATGATAAAACAGTGTTCGGTTTCATCTTGCACGTATCCGAACTCTGTTCCAATTGATTGCCGAGTTGAGAGATGGTAGTACATCTTGTGCCTGATGACAGGTCAACGAAGCTCCTTCGTCATCAGGAAAAAAATGTAGTTGATACTACAGGCTGTGGTTGCAATTTTCGAACCTCTTTCGGAGGTTTGCGTTTGTGAGCAATTTCTTTACGAGCGATAACTAAGTAAAGTACTGATCTGTTGCTACATGATATCCTTTGTACTGCAGTGGTGGTGATGAAATCATAGAGATCTGCTCAACTTGTGGAATTACGCATCAAAGTTATTTATAGTGACCACGCACGTCATTAGTGTACTATTGATAAACACATATGGTGCAACTCCAATATCGATATTTAAAAATTGATAATGAAGTTTGAAGAAAGACCAGCTCAATAAAAAGAGAAAGATATAAATTCAAACTGCATATTTGCACCTCATTTGCACATGCCTTTTTCTGTAAGATACATTTGATAAAACGGACAGACTTCATTCAAATTTTCAGAAAATGAAGATGTGATTCACTATTCATTCATATTATGTGACCATAGTGCAAACTTTTGACAAAAAATACGTGAATATTTTTACACATTTTCAATCAATTGATGCATGGTTTTTGAGTTTGAACACAATGTGCAGACATTTCAAACAATGTCTTAAACCACATCACATCAACATCTTACGAAGTTTTTCCAATGATTGGTTCATGAAACCATTCGAAGCCTTTTCAATGGCAAGTCATAAATTCCTACCCTGCTGAGCCTTCAATGAATAAAGACATTTTTGAGAATGTACTAAAGCAAGCCGGTGAAAAATGAGTTTCTCCTTTTTCAAGGTGATGTTGGTTACTACGATGATCAAGGATTTTTCTTCATTATCGATCGAGTGAAAGAACTTATCAAATACAAAGGTTTACAGGTGAGTTACTCTAACTACTACACATTCAATAAAGGATTATTTTTCCTGCGTTTGTTAAAACTTTGAACGTCTGTTCATTAGTATCTGCCAGCATGTTGAGCATTTTGTCGGGTCTTCCACAAAGCAGCAAAGATGCTATTATTTCTTTAATTCTTTCTAATACTTTTCTCTATTATCTCTCGCGATGATAACAGCACCGAAATGTCAATAACGGCTTTTGAATTTGAAATACTGCACTCGACTTCTTCTAGCGCTACATACACGACATGCAACAGTATGATTTACCATGGATAAACCATAAAAATCCAATACTCAATAAAAAAGGCTAGAGCAGCCATGGAGATTGAAAACAATAGAACGTCGTGTACAGTTGTTTTCATGACCCGACGTCGGCTTTCATTGGTCGACAATAGGAAGTCATAGGCAGCTTATCAGTGTACTTTGTAAATCTTGACGATTGATATGATAAAAAGTTAGTACAATAAATCGGCAAGACTCTATCTGAATCTGTTGCATGTTTCAGTAATTTGCTTCTTCTGAAGATCTAGCAATCGGTGCATAAACGAGCAGCTGAAATCACCATCAACAAACAGCTGCTGTCCATTCCACTTTCACTGATTTAAACAGATTTCTAAGTGTAAACCAAACAAGAACACTGGAATAGTTTATCTTCCAGAAGTTCAACTATTACCTAAAATATCATCGGGGTTTCAGTTCTTTAAAATCAAACTTTGATGAGAGCGTTTGTGATTTGAAATCTCTAATCATGCTTAGTCATTTTAACATGTGCTCCTATTAAGGTCCACATTCAATATATCCACATTATGAATCAATAAAAAAGCTCAAAAACTACGTTTTAGACTATAAATGTTAATACTGACTTGACTATGGTTTAAATATCATGTTTTTGGAAATGCTATTTATATATCATTCCCTAAACATGCATCAATATTGCACATGGAAATGGAATATTGGACTGATACTCAAAATTTGTGAAAACTTCAAATATGAAATGATTATTGCTAACTACCATAATCATGCTCTTAAAGCACTTCTGAAGGTGACCAGCTGTTCTAGTGATTTCAAGCGGTTTTGTGGAGCTGTCGACGTCAACCCGTATCAATGAAGACACGCTCACTTTGCGAGCTTTACGTAAAAGTATGATTCCAGCCTTTGCGTGCGACTCGGCATAGAATCGGATATAATTTTTGGCTTGCCTTCCAAACTAACAGGGGATTTTCATCCCTTAAGACGAAACCTTCGCTTTCACTCCCGTGAACATACATACGCCGCTCCCGCTGCCAGTCAAACTTGACTGATTTGGATGAAGATTTAGAGATTTTAGATACATCATCTCCATCACCTGAAATATGACACTCTTCATCCTTATTTTCCGAATTGACTAAAAATTTTCAGAGCATCTTTTCCATCTTTCAAAATTAATTAATCAATTTGATGTTTAAAAGACACCTCAGTGATCTGATTCAGGGAAATCTTGTATATAGTTGTTGAAGCATCTGGTAGAACCACTATGTTATGAATGTGACAGTGTATACTCAGCCACTTTCAATTGGTTTACATACATGTGAAGGGTTGTAAAATAAACACAATCTCCC
>CAJQUW010001713.1:0-16768 GCA_907163375.1 Prostheceraeus crozeri
CATCTAGACAACATGCCCAATCCTCGGCAGCTAGATATCGTACAGTCGCATTTGGCGAACCACTGCTCCATAAATATGCACATCATATATCCGCGTAAATATGCAACATGTGAAGATTATGATCAACGGAACAACAATCGATAGACTTCTAACCATATACAAAAGTGGTATATCCGAGCCAATATCAGTGGTTACCATACACATAGTGGTATACCATACTACAGCAATTGTCCGCTTAGCTTGGGACATGATCAAGGAGCCCAAGAAAAATGAAATGACAGATCTTACATGAGTTTATAAAACGCTGATGAAACGAAGTAAACACTATTCAGATGCCTCGTGAGTGACTAATCAATGGCAGGTGGTCGGCCACTGGTCGTCAATTAGCAGCTGTTGTTGTACTTTATTCATATCGACGTGGGGGGGGGGTAAGATCGCGGACCATGAATGCAATTCATTGCATGCAGTGATTTCCAAATCTTAGATTTTCATAACTCTCCATGCCAGCATTTTTTTAGCCAGATACCACGTTAGCACTGTAGAAACAACAACACCATACATGTAGCCTATTCCCCTGAATCATGTAATGGAACAGAAATATCAAAGATAGCCACCTGCTATCAATACAGGTATTTGCTTCATTGCCGTAATTCCTGGTTTTCAAAACTCAACATTTTCAATTTTATAAACGTATAGTAAAATACACATACACAGATCGAAAAGTGTTCACCTTTCTCTCTAATGAATTTCTGTACTATAAGGGTCACATTACCGGTATTACCAATATTTGTCAATTTTTTCATTACCGATAATAACCGCTTTTTTATGCCAAATGTTATTACCATTTTTCGTAGGTGCTTTTTTTAGCTATTCATTTACCTACATGTACATGTATGTATTACAGTCAACAGACGATATCGGAGAGCGTGCTGATTATTATCAATGTTTGGCTCATTAGGAGCTTATTAGTAAACTTCTTTGGGTATCTTGAATACATGATAAAGGTTAACATATGGCTCGGTGTGAGATCATCAAATATTGAAATTGAAATTAAAAATAAATTATATTAGCTCTTAAAACTTTATAATGGATATTAACATAAAATCGTGACATGATAGGCCTATACTAACTGGGAGTGTTAAAATCGTTTTCGAACAATGATTTTGGAGCGGAAAAGTTTTTAACAACAGATCAAAACTGAAACTCAGGAAAGTTACATACACATAATTATTTATCGTTTGCGAGTGGTATCAGTAAAAAATTCTGAAAAAAAATTGAAACAGTCATGACCCTAATGTACATGTATACCAAAATCACTGCTGATGAAACTCTTTCTTCTGGTAAACTTCCACATAATACGCCCGTACATGTACAGCATAAAACCCTGTTATAACGGTTTATTCGGTGATATCACTGATAACAAACTAATAATAATAATAAATAATAAAGGCGTGTATTTAAAGAAAATAGAAATCGAACCATAACATAGAATGCATTGAGACAAATTCTAATCATCGCAGTGAGACAGAATGGTAAATCAGTAAGTCAAAAAACACAGATAGACTTCAAAGTAAAGAAAATAGTTTCAATCAGGTCCAATTATAGAAAGAGTTTAGGCGTCTGGAAGTAGAGCAATAAGGGATGAAAGAGTGTCCGGAGCATGGAAACTTGGGTGGCATATGATCGTGCAGGGGATGGTCAGGATCTTCGCATTTCAAGAAGAAATTCCTTGCTAGTCGGGTTTGCTAGTTGTTGAATACACATGCAATACTGCTTTGTTGAGTCTGCACAATCATTTGAATACATTGAGGGCCTGGGCACACAAATATATTTACATTTAAATATATTGCATCTTCATATGTACACGTAATTGTCTAGCGAAAATAAATTACCTGAGGTATTGTCGCTACACTATCACGCTTGGAGGACAGTATTATCGTATTTGATTACGTACTTAATTGGATATGGAAGTACGTTCCAATACTTCTTATATCATATGACTTCTTAGATAAACCTCGAATATAACGCACCTTTGAGTACTAATTTTTCAAATTTTTTGAAGTACGCTATAATTGGGTTCTACTGTAGGCTATATGTAGACATGCTTTCCGAAGGAATAGGAATTCCCATGGGATGGGAATCTGGTTTCGGTTCATGAGAATCCCATGGGAATAGATGAATGCTCTGATAGTCTCATTTGCTAATGTAGTCTAAAACAACCTAAATTTGAATAATCAGCTCATTTTTGGTTGAGTGCAGTCATCCTGCTTGATGGCTAGAAGACAATACAGAGTGCAGACTAGCTTTATTAATTGAGCTAAAAACATTATAAAAAAGGTGCTCAAATCTCCCTTTTCATTACGTGCAGTAAGCTTATACCTATTTTCTCCGAAAATCATGTCATTTCGTCAAGGTGACGAAAGGAGTGTGTGCTGTCATAATAACAATTATTTTCTTTTGCTTCCTTTCGTGATTAAATTAACAGCCAATTCTCTCACAGCACAGGCCAAACTATAGGCCCAAAATAAGGGCAATCTGAGTTACGCAGCTACCTGAGAGAGAATCGAATCCTCGACCTCCACTGTCCGCTCTATCACTATCAGCTATACCCGACTGTGTCAGGCGAGCATCGGAAGCAGAGTGATAGTCGAACTGGCTCACCCCACTCTCCCGGCACCAATTGTTCGCCGCATTCGAATATCAAACAAAATCAACTGAAAAAAATGATATCAGCATTAATAAGGATAGTAGCGGAGTAAAGACCTGTCTGAGTGCAGTGGAATTTATTGAAGAATCTATGCATGAAACAAGCGAACGCCGAAAGGTACTGTCCGTAGAGGGAATCGAACCGTCTACCTGACTGGACGGTAAATCGACCATAGACTCTGCCATGCAGAGTTTGCCTTATCATAATAAAATAGACTAAATACTAGCTACTAGCAAAGCTTTATTACTACAATAACAAATTACTGAACACGAATCATATTGCTCATAAACTTTAAGTCCAAACGAATAGGTGCATAGGCCCCTACATTGTATTAATGATGAAAAGTAAAAGCTATGGGAATCCTGATGAGAATTATTGCAAAATCATGTGGGAATGGGAATTCCCATGGGATCCCTACGATAAATTTTATGGGAATGGGATGGCAATGGAAATCAATTCCCACGGCAAGCTTGCATGTAGACCTATATGATCATACATGTAATTGGATTTTAGACAGTCGTATACGTTCATACTGTATTATCAAGAGAAATTGTTCCGCATGGTGCACTGGAACACACAGTTGCATATGCAGTATTATAAACATATAGATTGTTGATATACAGTGCTGTTCGAAAAATTAGCAACTTTTTATTAAAAAGTTGTAAAAACAATTGTTTAGATAGAAACTTTATTAAAATACAATATTATCAAAGATGTCAGCGCAAAATGTCTTACAGAAACATACAAGGATACAATCTCACACAAGATTAGGGTCTTGCCTAGTATTTTGAGGGACGACCGTGATTTTTGAGTACTTTTGGCATACTTGTAGCCAACTTCAACAAGGTCCGTTCAGTAATTTCATGGTTCCAGACGCGAATAATCGCAGCAAGTAACTCACTTTTTGTTCTGGGTCGATGTGCGTTGACTCTCACTTTCAATATCTTCCACAGATTTTCAACAGGGTTCAGATCGGGGCTGCTCGAAGGCCACGGCAAGGACGTTATTCCATGAGATGGTTTGAATTGCGTCGTTTACTTTTGATCTGTGGGCGGGAGCCGAGTCGTCTTGGAAGATCATATCGCCGTTGAAAAATCGAGTTTGATAAGGTAAAACTCGAGTTCGAAGTATTTTCATATACTCCTGAGAGTTAACAGTCTTTTCACACAAATGAAGGTAGCCAATCTTCCTCGCACTAAATCCTGACCAGATCATGACGCTTTGAGGATGTTTCACTGTTGGCATTTCGCAGAAGGGTTTGGAGGATTCCGACGAATATCTTCTCACGCGCGTATTTCCAGAGTGGTAGCTGATCTCCATTCTCGACTCATCCGAGAAAAAGACATTTTTCCATTGTTCCTCACTCCAGTTTTTATGAAGCTTGCCACCAATTGATCCTTGCGAGACGTTGCTTCTTTGTAAGAAATGGCTTTCTGACCATACGACGAGAAATGAGTCCAACAGAAATAAGACGCTTGCGAATGGTAGATGATGAAACAGTAACTCCTGTTGATTCTTGCCACTCACGACGAAGTTCCAGTGACGAATATTGACGATTTGCAAGACATAGTCGTTTTTATACGCGATCTTGTCTTGAAGTCGATTTTCTCTTTCTACCCGAATTCTTTCTTGATGAGTTTTTACCATTCAGATATCGGCTCACGGTAGACTTGTTAATTTTCAACTTGGTTGCGATGTAACACTGTTAATAGCTTTCATCGTAGAGAGCGTCAATAACTGTTTTCTGCTGTTGAGTAAGATCGCGTTTTCTACCCATCGAAGTTGTTGAGAGACTAAAGTTGAATGCAACTGAGTATCATGTGTTCTATTATAATGCCAATTCAAATTCAAGATCGATATCAATGGTTATAGTGACACACATGATGTATGGAATAGAATAGATATCTACCATGAATGGAAACTTCACTTATGACAAAATACTCAAAGAGATTATGGCAAATCATAGCAGTAAAAAATCGATAAGTTGCTAATAACGACACAATTCAAAGCATCTCATGGAATAACGTCCTTGCCGTGGCCTTCGAGCAGCCCCGATCTGAACCCTGTTGAAAATCTGTGGAAGATATTGAAAGTGAGAGTCAACGCACATCGACCCAGAACAAAAAGTGAGTTACTTGCTGCGATTATTCGCGTCTGGAACCATGAAATTACTGAACGGACCTTGTTGAAGTTGGCTACAAGTATGCCAAAAGTACTCAAAAATCACGGTCGTCCCTCAAAATACTAGGCAAGACCCTAATCTTGTGTGAGATTGTATCCTTGTATGTTTCTGTAAGACATTTTGCGCTGACATCTTTGATAATATTGTATTTTAATAAAGTTTCTATCTAAACAATTGTTTTTACAACTTTTTAATAAAAAGTTGCTAATTTTTCGAACAGCACTGTAGCACATTATTTACCGGTACGTTAAAATGATTTAATTTTTTTCATGGTTTACATGGAATATTTCAAGATCTTTCAATAATGACGTTTCAAGACAATATGATTATAACGTATACAGTAGGCCTATTCACTAACTTACAGTACGTTCTGTAGCCCATATTTACTCCCATTTCATGTAATTGCATATAAATTACTGTGGCACTGCAATTCGTTCACTCTGACGGCCTCTTGCAGATTTCTGGACACCACAACATCCATGTGGTGGAATAATCAGATTTGTATGAGTCACTGTACTAAGTCGTTGCGTTTTTGATCTTTCATCCGTTTCAGACAGTTCATTGAAAAAAATATATTAACTTAAACTTTATTTTTTCTGAATATCAAATATTACTTTCTGAATATCATTTTTCGATTTCTATTTTGCATATTTCCTTTTCTGAAATACATGTTTTCACATTCTGAATTCCAAATGGTGTTTCTGAAATACATATTTCGTTTTCTGAAATCCAAATGGTGCTCCTGAAATACATATTTCGTTTTCTTGAATACATGTTGTGATTTCTAATATACATTTTCCGTTTTCTGAAATACATATTGTAAATTCTTAAATACACATTTTGTTTTCTGAAATCCAAACGGTGTTTCTGAAATGCATATTTCGTTTTCTGAAATCCAAATGGTGTTTCTGAAATACATATTTCGTTTTCTTGAATACATGTCGTGATTTCTAATATACATTTTCCGTTCTCTGAAATACATATTGTAAATTCTTAAATACACATTTTGTTTTCTGAAATCCAAACGGTGTTTCTGAAATACATATTTTGTTTTCTGAAATCCAAATGGTGTTTCTGAAATACATATTTCGTTTTCTTGAATACATGTCGTGATTTCTAATATACATTTTCCGTTCTCTGAAATACATATTGTAGATTCTTAAATAGACATTTCGTCTTCTGAAGTACATATTTTGTTTTCTGAAATCCAAACGGTGTTTCTGAAATGCATATTTCGTTTCCTGAAATCCAAATGGTGTTTCTAAAATGCATATTTTGTTTCTTGAAATCCAAATGGTATTTCTGAAATACATATTTCGTCTTCTGAAATACTCATGGAAAAGGTGTGAACATGATGTCACAGCAATGAAAACTCACTGATTTGCGTGGGAGCATCTCGCTCAATTATCATGAAGATGGTGGAATTTCCTGCAACCTAGGCCAATGGTTTTTCGCGAATGAGAAATTTTTTCGAAATCATGACTGAATCGCGACGAAATTGGCTGCTGAATGCGAAATTTCGCGAAATTTGCAAAAAATGAAATACTGAATGGTCCAAATACATTTCCTTGGCAAGAAAATTGGGCTCAGTGGAATCATCTGAAAGAAGGGCAAAATTAGTTGCGTTTATCGATCGGTGAAAGATCGAATTCCAAGATTGCATCATATTGTGGATGTTTTCCTGGACATTTGCTCTAGTTCATCATCTACAAACTAGACACAGACACAAAGATACAACAAGATACAACAAGATACACAGATACAACAAGACACAAACTCAGACTAGCATCCGTGTGGTACTGGTTCGAACTCTGGTCTTTTTTTTGTTGCAAATTGCGTTATTCAATTCCATCACTTGTTGAGAATCTATCAAGATGGTTAAGAATGGCAAAGCTAGTCAGAAATCAACTCCCTCCGGATCAGCTATACGATCGTCGTCGATTAGTGTTGAGGACATGAGTGCAATGTTTTCTCGTCTTGAGGAGAAGCTGACTCAGAAACTAGAAGCTATAACCTCGAAAGTTGATGCAATCACAACGAGACTTGACATGATACAAACTGATCAAGTCAGAATCAACTTAGAAGTTGAGAAGATCAAATCAATCATCATTGATCAGCAAAATTTCATTGAGAAATATGAACAGAAGAAGCGCAAAATGAATCTCATTATTAATGGAATTCCAGAAAAAGATATTGATTGCTATACATGACGAAATTTTGAAAGACGATGAGTCAAAAGTCAATTATATCTGCGACGAAATTTGTGAAAACTTTAACGAAAATCATGTTGTTGAATGCGTTCGTCTAGGAAAAGGAAACTCGAATAGATCGCGCCCTATGAAAGTTGAATTCAGCAACAAAGACATTCGATATAAATTGTTGAGTGGTCAGAAGAAATTGCGAGTTTCAAACCCTGACATTTTTGGCAAAATTTTTTTCAATCCTGATATGTCTTACTTAATGCGAAAGGAACACAAACGCCTGCGTGATGAATTGAGGAGTTTGAAGGTCTCCTCATCAAGCAACGATCAAATATTTATTAAGAAGGGATGCTTGTACAAGAATTCGAATGTGGTGGATAATGTTGATATCAATAATCAATTATTTTGACAAATCGATCACAAGGATAGTCAATGTTTATCTTTAAGCTATGATACGTTCGATTTGTATCTTTGTTTTCTGATTTCATATTATCCTGAAAGTATTGAAAAAGTTTGTCCTTTAATGAACTATATTTGTGAAATCCACGTATTCAGAAGTCACTATCCCTCGTCAAAGTTCGAGTTGTGATTCTTTCAAGAATATTCCTTCACCTGTGCTATGTTTCTATACAAATGCCAGATCTTTAATCCAGAAAATGGACCTATTACGAGTCTATGCTACTGAAATGAAACCAATGGTTATTTGCATAACTGAGACTTGGTCTACTGACGAGTATCCAGAGAGTTACTTCATGATCCCCAACTTCACAAACTATAGATGTGATCGATTCGACCGTAGAGGAGGTGGGGTAATGATTTTTATCAAGAATACTGTTCCTTCAACTATTGTTCATAGTATTTCTTGTAACGATTTTGATGCAATTTCATGCTATGTGGTAACTGATGATAATGAGAAAGTAGGATTTTGCATGCATATATCGACCGCCTCATTCTGTTAACGATGATTCTCTTTTCGATTTCCTGAACTCAACCTTCGCTAATATCTGTGCCCAGTATTGTGTTGTTGGTGATTTCAACCATCCTAAAATTGATTGGAGTGACCCTACATATAACAGAGCTGATAATTCTATGATGGAATGGTTTTTCGCTAATGTTCTTATTCAAAATATCACTGTGCCTACCCGCCCTGAGTCAAACAATATTCTTGACCTAGTTTTCACTACTCCATTGATGATGGTGAATTGATGTAGTCGTTCGTGAACGCTTTGGTGCTTCGGACCACTCAATCATTACTTTGTTGACTTGACACTATCATTAAAAAAGATAACTACGTCGAATACCAACATCTTTCTTTATTCAAAAGCTAAGTGGAAACAATTTCACCAAATGCTCAGAACAGAAATCATGATTGGACTCATATTGAAGGCATGACTGATGTGAACGCTTTATGGACTGCTTTCCTACAAGACTCTAGGTCAATCATTCATTCATGTGTTCCGATGAAAAGAAAGCAAGAATGGTCTCCCAAGTTCAGAAGCTACGTGAGAACTGCATTCAGACATCGGCGACGATGCCTTGCTCAAGTCAAGAAAAATCCTACTTTTTCTAATAAATTACGCTTGAGAGCTGCCGATTCAAACCTCAGTTGCAAAATTGATCAAGCAAGAAATGATCACGAGGAGAAGATCTCTAGCCTATATGTAACCAACAAAAGGATGTTCTGGAAATATGTAAATGCAAATTTGAAAGTCAACAGTGTTCCAAGTATATTTCATTTTCATGACTTACAAGGCGATGTTTGCTTTGAACCTGATACCATAGCTGAAAAGTTCAATGATTTCTTCGCGTTATCATTTTCATCGTCATCACAAACTGTTGATTTTGAATGTGATCAAGTTACTAGTATCATGGACCCTCTAACGTTTGAGGTCAGAGACGTGTATGATGTGATTTGCTCATTGCCCAATTCTACGAGTATAGATAACGATGATCTATCGTATACTCTGCTAAAGAAAGGTGCTCCAATATTTTCTGAGTTACTCTATAGAATATACAAATTGTCCTTTCAACACACCGCCTTTTACTTCCTGATGGTTGGAGGAACGTTCTGGTTACTCCGATATTCAAAGCTGGCTCGAGAAGGCAATATATCAAATTACCGTCCTGTGACCATCTTCAAAATTCTCAAGCACAGTGTGACCGCATTATGGAACGCATAATACATTCGCAGACATATCAATAGATCATTGTACGTCTTTGAACATTCCACATTATTTCACCGACTCAGCATGGATTTATCCCTCGTCCGATCAATTGAAAACCGCTCATATTGAATGTTTATTGACTACCTTACGAAAACATGTGATAATTTTACGGATATTCGACCCTGAACCTGTAACTCTTGGACTATAGCAAAGCTTTTGAAAGCATACCACATGATCGCCTTTTGTCCAAATTACAATATTATGGATTTGGTTCAACTATGTTCGTTTGGCTGAAGAACTATTTTCATCAGCGAACTCAATCATTTTTGTTCAAAGGCCATGTCCTCATCATCCCCTAACGTGTAATAATGTAAGATGGGGTAATTCAGGTTCTGTCATAGCGCCCGATGTCTGTTTACGTTATACACTAATGACGCTTGACGAAGCAAAAGTAATGGGGCAAGATTGTGAAAGTAATGCCGATGAATATGTAAAATTGCATTTGAATGGTCTAGAGAGGCTCCAGTGAATCCGAGAATCATTGCGCAACACATCAGCAGGATCAAGATCGACTCGAAAGGTGAATACTGACAACGGTTTGAACTTGAATGTAAGTAAAAGTTGTGTTGTTAATTTTGGTACTAGAACATCGGATATGGCGACAATCATATATACTGTGCAACGAGAACGATCCCTGCTACTAGAATTTTCAAAGATTTTGGGAATAACTATCAATGATAGACATTTCATTTGATGAACATGTTTCCCTGACTGTTAATAAAGCACGTCGAAAATTACATGCTGGCATGAGTTTCCCGGTTCATTTTCTCACAACGGGATATACAATGCATCAATCAATCTATATAAACATACGTCAGAAGTAACATATTGGAGTTTGTAACATAACATTTGGCGAGCCTTATACAATCAGAGAAATATCAAACTTGTTGAAAAGTGTGCAAAGACGAATGACCAACAAGACTACCTGACTTTGGATCATCCCCTTATCGTGAGTCGGGGCGGGCTCATATAATTTGAAGAGTTCAGTCAGTTTTCATTGCAGGCTCGTCGAATTCGATATCATCTCATTTTCTTGTATAAAGCTGTGCTTAGGTACGTATTGAACCTCTCGATATTTTTCAAGCTCTTTGATGGTGTAACTCAACTCCTCTCCATACTCGAGGTAATCACACTCTTCCGACTTTACAACAAGAAGCCGCTGCTATCACATTTATCGCAATTATTTTTTTTCACGGGTCCAGCAGGGGAATTGCCCAATAACTGGAATATTGCTGTCGAGATGCAGAAATAAATGTTGAATCCCCGATTTCACCAACAATTCCAAAGTAGTTATTGAGAGGGCTATTTTCAAAAGACTTGATATTTGGTAATTACTACTTACTTGGAAACAAATGTAACGCTCTCTTAATTAACAACTTTTTTTTCTTTCATTCTCGTGACTTCCACACCAATAGCTGTGATCAACTTGTGTAATAACTCTACTATCATGATATGCCATGCCCTGGGTTTAGCCCATTAGTTTTGGGCCCCCCACTCTCTGTAACTTTGTTTTCCCTTGAATTCAAATACAATTATTATTATTATTATTATTATTATCTCCAGAAAGACTTCTTTTAGGAGAAAATGACCAGCATGTCTACTTTACCCCACAAAACGTCAATTATTCCATGAACTTTGAAAGCTTTGCAATGTACAAACTGCAATTTTACCTTCAATAATGTTTTGATTATTGACCAAAATGACTAGAGCTCGTCCGTGATTGTTGGCTCACTCAGTAGTGCTGATGCTTGTTTTGAGTCTTGATGAAGGAGGAATAGCAGGGAGGAGGGGAGACGAGGGAGGGGGGGTGAGGTATGTAGGGGGAGGGAGGCGCGGGTGGAGGTGGGTGGGGTGGGGTGAGAGTAAAACTTTATAGTGATGAGATGGGGTCTCATTTGGGCAGTGTTACATAGACGGAGACGTTACATATAAGGATTATTTGTCGATCTCACTTTTCAGCTGCCTAATTCTGCGTAACAATGCACAGTTTTTTTTCCTAGACTGTAACTGTGTAGGGGCAATGACCAAAATGACTAGGGAATCACATCCGTAAGAGAGCTGTACAATTAAAGTATGTGTAACTCTACATTGATTGTAATAGTATGGCTCAATGTGATTCCGAACAGCTAGAGGCTGATAAATTTTAGAATAAGAAATGACTGTTTATACAACACTTTGATATAATAATCAGTTACAATGGGGCACATTAACTCTGAGATAATACTATGTGAAATATATAAATCAAAATGCCTGAAATTCGTGAAATTTCAAATATTAGAAATTCGAAATTTTCGCGAAATTTCAGACTTTTGAATTCGAAATTTTCGGGAAAAATCGAAAAACCCATTGGACCAGCCTGCAGAGCTGAGCACCTTCAATATGTGAATACAGATGTCGGTAAAATAAAACCATGGCGGGCTGTTTTAGGACAAGCAACAAGAGTTCACGTACTTCAACCAGCAGAGTTGATCGTTCGCTTGAACCAGAATTGAAACGCGCTAAAAAAACATCTGAGGCTCAAAAATATTGCTAAAATAGCGAGCAATGAATTCGTTTCTTCTCATTCTAAGGAAAATATTTGTATTAGATGTACGCAACGTATCTTCAGCATGTAGATAGACAGTATCAGAGAGATAAATGTTTGCAAGTTTCTCAACTGTTTGCATACATATAAGCCATACTAGTCAGAAATGACTAGTCGTTCGAAGCATCATAATTGATGTGAAATATGGAATAAAATATCAAATTGTCAATGTAGAGAATCACTCGCAAAATGAAGTTGTTGCCATAATATTTTTAGGCCAACTAACGACTTCCTGAAATTAAATGAAGATAAATATTCTGAAAATTATCCTTGGCGAAAAAAAGATGGGCGGATTTGTCGCCACTAAAAATACAATCAGATATAATGAGGAGCTTCCACACATGAACATATTTTAAACACGTTGGTTCCTATAGTACATCTCGCGAAGTTTATAAAAAGAAGAATTGTACAATGTCAAATGCTATTAAGATCATGATGTCCTGGATGCGAATCAATATTAGGTGAATTCATCAAATTAAACAGATTTTCACTTGTTGCAAAATAATATGGACGTTTCAATGTATCTGTGCAGTAAATGAAGTCTAGAGAGAGAGGAAAAGTAGCCAAGATATCACTAATCTGAACCTATACTCTGACAGCTGTACTTACATAGATAGAAGCAGTTAAATGGTTCTTTTGCTGATAAGAAAATTAATCAGATAACCGTCAAATACATGTCTGTTCACAGACATTATTTATGCTTAATCATCGCTTTCCATGAATATCCCACTAATTGTATGAAGGATTCCTAATTCTCGAGAGTCTTCAATCAGAACAAATACTAACAGGTTTTTTATGTAGAATACCGACGAGAAATGTAAAAACCAATACTATGGATGGTTTCCTCTATACTAATACACCAAACTTTTACTGATAATTGTAAAATAATAATGAACGTGACGGGCCCGCAGATGGATAAATCCATCCTCGCTTTGGTGGGAGTACACTTATATAGTTGACCATACCGTGCGAAGACGCTCAAAACCATTCTACAGGACATTTTTCCGTGCCGCCGTCTATTTTATCCGGGATTTGCTAAATGAAAATTAAAATTGCAAACATACATGCGTGTTTTGACCTCAGAATTTTATGACACATGCATTTTGGCATCTCCAGGTTCACTTAATGAGAAAGAAAACATTTCCTAAGCTTCATAAAAAATCATTGATCTATTTCCAATAACTAATTTGCAGTCAAGATGTTACCTTACCTCTACTTCGAGATCAAAATGATCATAATCCATAAAATGAAGACTTAAGATTTTCCCGGTCAACCCAGTACAGCAACAAACGGTGTATTTTACACGTGCACGGGTTGACTGGGTTACTTTCTCCTTTAGTAATCAAGAGGAACCTTGCGCTGTATCAAAAAAAGAACAAAAAAGTTGCGTGGAATATATTGTCAGAAGGTTAGTAAGCAAGTGACAAAACAATAAAATCGACCGCCGCCACGGCGCGGCGCCCCCCCCCCTCCTGGAACGGTAGAAGGTGTCGGGTGGTCGGGTGGCCGCCGTGGTGCGTGTCGGGTCTGAGTCCCCCCCACCTCCTGGAACGACAGTAGGTTGTGGTCTGGGTCCGGGGTGTGCCCGGCGCCAGGTTGGTTCACACTATTTCGTTCCCCTCCCTCCAACACAAACCCCAAACATTGTTCGCATGACTCCCCCCCCCTCTGCAAAACGACAGAGTGGTGAGACACTTCGGGGGGTAGATGAGTTGGTCCGATACGTCCAGTTGGTTGAACGTCGGGCGAATCCGTCCTAGGTTGAACGGTTGGTGACACCGTCTAAGGTTGACGGTGGGGCGAACCGTCTAGAGGGTTGATCCGTGGATGGTGAAATTTGGGGCTGCCAATTCGGTGCGGTGATTACAGAGCCGTAAAAAATTTCTGCATTCCGGCGGCGTAGGCGTGATGTTCAAGGCAAATCGGCGAGAAAAAATTTTTCCTCTTGCATAAAAACTTTTTAAAAATTAAAAAAAACAGAGTTAGAATTTGGGAGCGTTTTGTGGTGTGGTTAGCGCCCAAACGAAGGCATCGGATGACGAAAACGGAGGCCACATTCGGATTCCAAGCGTGAAAATTCTAAATTCTGACATCGGTATGGTGAGTTTTCAACATTTCATTGCACAAGTTCAATCGGATAGAGAAAAATTTTCCGCTGACGAAAGCCCCAGTCCAAGTCCCCCCGACGTTCCCCTCTGGACAGCTTGCTTCGGATAATTTGGCTTCCACCCAGTGAAAACAGGATTTTTGTCGTGCGATAGTCTCGTTTGAAAGCTAAGAGTGAGACAAATTCACAGAAAGAATCGGCTTGTTCCTATCTGTCTTCGTTTAGATGTGAGACGCCATTTAAGATTTTGGGACATTGGCGAAAAACGACAGAGTTAGAATTTGGGACGTTTTGGGCTCTAGCTTCAAAACGAAGCATAGGATGGGAAAACGGATTTCAGATTTGGAATCAGCGTGAAATTCTTTATCTGTATGGTGAGTTTTCAATTCCAACTCGGAGAGAGAAAAATTTTCCAACATTTTTTTTTCGAAAAAACGACAGAGTTAGAATTTTTGCGATGGCTGCCTACTGTAGAGCCAAAACGAAGCATCGGATGGGAAAACGGAGGCCAGATTCGGATTCAGCGTCAAATTCTACATGGAAATGGTGTATTTCCAGCTCAATCGGAGAGAAAAAATTTTCGGCTGACGTTCCCCCCACCCCCTCTGGAGACCCCTCGGACCGGCTTCTTTTTGCTTGCTTGCTTCGAGTTTGAACCCCTTTCCAGTGGACGGATTTTGTCGTGCGATAGCTCGTTTTAAAGCTAAGAGTGAGACAAATTCAGTGAAAGAATCGGCTTGTTCCTATCTGTCTTCGTTCAAAAGTTAGAGCGGTTACAAGATTTTAGGTCGGAGCTCGCTCACCTGAAAAAATCCTAAGTGTCAGAGTGGCTTTGTATGGGTAAAATTTTGAAAATTTTCCAAAGTGTGGAATGTTATTCGACCTGGGAACCGCCACCAAAAACATTTTCATCAAATTTCACTGACACCTCTACACCCCTCACCTCCAAAGTCCTCCCCTCCCCTCCTAACCTTGGGACCGGGGACCTCACCACACCCGCCCCCCTCCTCCGAAATTTCCCTGACCTCCCCCCCTCCCCCCCTCTGGGACAGCTTGCTTTCCGATTTTGGCTCTCTCATGTGGACGGATATTTTGATTTTGTCGTGCGATAGGCTCGTTTTTAAAGTTGTAATGCTAAGAGTGAGACAAATTCAGTGAAACAATCGGCTTGTTCCTATCTGTCTTCGTTCAAAAGTTAGAGCGGTTACAAGATTTTAGGTCGGAGCTCGCTCACCTGAAAAAATCCTAAGTGTCAGAGTGGCTTTGTATGGGTAAAATTTTGAAAATTTTCCAAAGTGTGGAATTTCGACCTGGGACCGTCCACCAAAACATTGTTTTCATCAAATTACTGAAATTTTCCATCCTCTGACGTACCCTCCCCCTCCCCTCTGGACAGCTTTGCTCGGCGATTTTGGCGGTTTTCCAGTGGACGGAATTTTGGTCGTTTGTTCGTAGCGATAAGCTCGTTTGAAAAGCTAAGAGTGAGAACAATTTTCAAGTGAAAACAAATCAAAACGGCTTGTTCCTATCGGGTCTTCGTTTTAAGGGATGTGAGACGCCTATTTAAGATTTTTTTGGGGACATTGGCGAAAACACGACAGAGTTAGAAATTTTCTTTGGAAAGTTTGCAGTTCTTCAGTTTTTTTTTTGGGGAGCTTGTAAGCGGTAATCGCCAAAAACGAAAGACATCCGGAAATGGGAAAAACAGGAGGTCTTTTTCAGATTTGGAATCCGAACACAGATAATCATCCCCAACCAAACATACTACTACCCCGAAAATCCCCCCATCCCCCATACCCCACTCCACTCCACTCCATTTCTATTTCATAATCCAGCGTGAAACTCTCTATCTGTATGGTGAGTTTCAAGTCAATCGGAGAGAAAAAATTTTCAACATTTTTCGAAAAAACGACAGAGTTAGAATTTTTGCGATGGCTGCCTACTGTAGAGCCAAAACGAAGCATCGGATGGGAAAACGGAGGCCAGATTCGGATTCAGCGTGAAATTCTACATGGAAATGGTGTATTTCCAGCTCAATCGGAGAGAAAAAATTTTCGGCTGACGTCCCCCCCCCTCTGGACAGCTTGCTTCGATTTATTGCTTCCCGTGGACGGATTTTGGTCGTGCGATAGCTCGTTTGAAAGCTAAGAGTGAGACAAATTCAGTGAAAGAATCGGCTTGTTCCTATCTGTCATCGTTCAAAAGTTAGAGCGGTTACAAGATTTTAGGTCGGAGCTCGCTCACCGGAAAAATCCTAAGTGTCAGAGTGACTTTGTATGGGTAAAATTTTGAAAATTTTCCAAAGTGTGGAATTTCGACCTGGGACCGTCACCAAAACATTTTTCATCAAATTTCACTGACCCCCCCCTCTGGACAGCTTGTTTCGATTTTGGCTTCCAGTGGACGGATTTTGTCGTGCGATAGCTCGTTTGAAAGCTAAGAGTGAGACAAATGCAGTGAAAGAATCGGCTTGTTCCTATCTGTCTTCGTTCAAAAGTTAGAGCGGTTACAAGATTTTAGGTCGGAGCTCGCTCACCTGAAAAAATCCTAAGTGTCAGAGTGACTTTGTATGGGTAAAATTTTGAAAATTTTCCAAAGTGTGGAATATTCCCTATTCCTTCGAACCTGGGACACCCAGTCACCAAAACATTTTTTCAATTCTAATTCATGAAATATTCACTGACCAACCAGGTCCCCCCCCCCTCTGGACAGCTTGCTTCGATTTTGCTTCCAATGGACGATTTTTGTTCGTGCGATAGCTC
>CAJQUW010001714.1:0-15955 GCA_907163375.1 Prostheceraeus crozeri
GCAGCGATGGAACCGGGTCACCGGGTCCGTCGCCGGGTCAACCGGGTCTACTGTTTTTGAGCCCGAACCAACCGGGTCACCGGGTCAGTACTCAAAAAAGTGACCCGGTATAAATTATTCATTAATATGGTTTTTTACGCTTTGCTGAAGTAATCTTAATAAAATACGATTGAATGCATGACGTACCGGTACTTAATTAGATTTAACAAACAGTATATTACTTTTATAACTGTACAATATAGAAGTCTCTAAATTTCGGTATCGCTTTCATTCCAAATTCAATGATTACGGAATTTGTTGCGGTCATACTACACATGTTCCACAGCGCCTTGAACTGCTCTACATTGATTACTGTTTGGTTTAGTAGGTGCTAATCTAAAAGGAAATCTCAGTGACTTTTAAAGCCGACTCACACATTCCCAGTTGTCAGTTTGATCCCGAATGTACAAATGGGAGAGTAGGGGCCAGACGCAGTGTTTATTCAGTTTCCTCGTGAATTGTTCACATTGCTCGAAAACTTTATTTTCAATGGTGGGAGAATGGAGACTGTCTTCACTGTCCTTGCATCGCCCCCGCACGCAGGTGCTACACATTCAGCTTTCAGTACACAATACGAGGCTGACAAACCAGGACATAAAGATTAATTTCTCACCTACGAATAATTGGCTGACTACCAGAGGGAATTCAGTGAACTATTGGGATAAGCAAATGATAGTCCAGTTTGACAATCATTTTAAAACAACGAAAATAACTTTTCAATAAACATAGTAGTGGGCCTTCGTATACGAACTCTATTTAGGGGTTGTAAATACGCAAATGGAAGTTATTCGCAAAGAGGTCCTTGATGGATATTACAAGATCAAACAGCCGCAGAATAGATCAAGTGAAGTGTGGAAACTCTTCGGTCTTGGTCTACGACGAATAATGATACAGAGCTCTTTGGCGTCGCTTCGTGTAATCCTGCATTTTCATGCCTTGATCTACCAAAAAGAAAGGACGGTTCAAGGATAAGATTAAGTGACTATGGCACCAAAAATTTAAGGGACACAAAGCCCGTTGCAGTCGGTCGAAAGATTGGTCAATACTGCGTTTCGATCACTGTCTCTTTCTTTATTCAGAAGAAACTCATTGTTGAAAGTGTCTTGTATGTATTCCTTTGCCTTGATACCATTGATACATTGCGTACTTCATTTTGATTTGCGTTGATTCCTATTTTTAGTTTGTTCGATTTTGTTACAATTCAGAGAAATAACGAGGTTTATATTAATTGCAAAGTTTTGTTTTACTGGAATAATATTGGATTAATTTGTTTTACTAAAGCATATAAGTACACAGTAGGCAAATGATAGGCAGCATTAATTATTAATTACCTCTTCACTTTGTCTAAATCTGTAGATATGGTATACGTACTTGTAGCCTACACTGTAAATCGCGGATACGAAAATTACATGCAAAATATTCCAAAATCACATACAATTTGAAAGAACTAACATCTGATACGAGATTCCTCGAATATTTACAGAGATTTGGTATGTTTTTCATCCGAAATCTCACTTACTTTCGTATGTGATGATATGTAGCGATACCGAACTTCTATCTGTGATCGGCCTGTTTTGCACTGAAATACGAGTTGTTGTATGTTTTATATACGCAAGACCGATGGAAATTGGTATGTGATTCGTATGCAGTTCGTAGAATAGCATTAAGTCACATGGCAAAAAAATAAGTTTTATTTAATACTACTTACCAAATAACTTTTTTACAGTAATACCAGTCGTGAAATACTTCTTTCTGAAAGTGTGGTTATTTAACCTTAGTTAGATTTATTGTGAAAATTAAAGCCATGTCATCTTTGCTTCTTGTCTTATGGCATTCACAGGACTCATAATTAGCTCATTTCCATGAACTAAGTTGAAAAACATCATTTCAATAAAACGTAACTTTCGAGCATCCATGTTGGACTTCTATATCTGAAACAGAACTATTTTTGCGTTCATGAATTATAATGTGTTATTATGTCGGATTGATAATTGCTTAGTTCCAAAATTTAAGTAGGCTTAATTGTTGATGGTCAAATATTATTAATTATTTAATGAAAAGGATTAGATTACATGTATTGAAATCGAATTCAGTACTGGTAGTTTGACTATTAAATGTCATTATCTTATACTTACTATACCAGTAGTAAACCTTAGTTTGTGATCTTATTGACACAAAGGCCTTCAATCAACATATATTAGAAAATCATTGATGCTTTCCCTCTTATCATTGTGCTGGTATGGTTTAGTATGTAAACACATACACCAATTTGAAATACATACGAAAAGGCATACAAATAATACAAGAAAATACAGAAATATACCACTAAGATATTTTGGTATGCATCTGCGTATGTTGATGGGTTATTGAGCGATTTACAGTGTACGTATCATTCAGTACGGTGATGGCATAGGGCTCTACTATAAAACGTTATAATAGGAGTCCAGTTTTAAATACTCGCAAGGAAAGTGAAATGTATTCGATTTTCATATAATATACATGTGTTAGGACATGTGGGATGGAGGTTAAATAGTTTTAATAGCTTATTGGTGATATTAGCCTACCCGTAAGTTGTTCCAGGGTCCTGGCTCCAGGCTAACATTTACAGCTTTCAACAAAATTGGATCAACCGGCGTTCAATTAACCCTGACAGTTCCATCGTCTCTCACTGATTTGTAGTCATTTAGAAACTGTAGACATACTTCTTTCACAGTTACACTGGAGCGTTCATCACCTTCGAAAAGAAAAGCTTCCACATTTCTAAGCATATTTGTCGTAGGGCCCTGCCCTTGCATAAAATTTATCGTATCCAATCTAATAATGTACTCTCTAAGTCAATTAAGGGCACGTCTGTAATGTTAACAGTTGGCAAGCAAATAGTAACGATAATGTGATGGCAACCAAAATGGTAGTATGTCAAAGTTTTCCAAAAATCCTTTAAATTTAGTATTAAAATTTTGGTTGCTTCTCATAGTACGAAGAAGAAAGCAGTTTGTTACCATTAATTACCTCTACAATGAATGTTTCCGTTAGAAGAAAGTCCACAACAAACGTATAGTGTGCCATGAATGTCGTGTAAAGGGCGAATGTCTCCTCCCCCTCCGGCTTATCAGGCGTCTCAGAGGGGACGTCTCAGACAGGTGGTTTAAGCGGAGCCAATCTGTCATGAGTGATTTACTGCTAAAAGGTATAAATTCTGTGGGCCTGTGCCATATTCTGGAATGTGTCCAGAAGTTCGAGCTTTTTGGAGAATGTGGTTAATGTTTTTCAATAAATCTAAATTAATAGGGCCTACCAAAAAGAGGTAAACTGTGGCGGGTATTATCATTTTGACATTTACAAACATGAGGAGCTTAGCATGGGAATCTGGACCACTATTTTCCAATCTTACTGTATGCTTCTTTAATTCATGATATCAAAGAAGAAGTTCCTTGCATTTCAAATCATTCAAAGCATGAAAAAGTGGAACTGGCATAGGAAAATCCAATGAGACTTCTTGGACCAATTTATGTTTCATAGATCTTGACTACGATTCCTTGCACAAGTGCAAAGAACTCAACATCATATAGGAAATCCATGATAATGCCGCATAGGCTTATCGTGCTTTCATGTTGAGTGATCTGTCTGTCTTGTACAATGCTGTGGAGCACATAATAGAAAGTTTTTGTTGACTTTTGAAATAAAACAGATTTAGCTGAAAAATTAAAATAATTATTTTCTTATTTTTTGATCGCTCAATTTGCTCATGTGCAGATTACAGTGCTTCCATCTTCCAGCAATTGAAAGACCATCGTGATAGTGTCAGAAATGGCGTCATTTTGACTGCAAATCTTCTTGTATCAGATTCGACTTTTCTTGAGATATCTTGCTTTTAATGTGCAAATAAAAATGACTAGCGTACGGGCGCGAAAATTTTCGTTGCCATTTTCTTTAATTCCCGTCCCAAGCAGTGTTAATGGTTATACTAAATTACTGATGCATTCATGGCAATTTCAATGATGTGGAAGCATTTACGGGGAGTTCTTTTAAAGAGAAGTATATTATTGAGGTAATTTATTTACAAAGAATGACGATGGATCTTTTGAATGGTTGGGAAATATATTGACAAATCTTTTTTTTTGATTTTTCAGTATATCTGTATAATTTATAATGCATAATTCTGAGTTAATTTTACATACATTATAAAATTTGATCTTCATTGACCTGCATGCCAAGCAAGGAGTTTTCGCTACAGAAATTTTTCGGTTGCCCGTCTCAAACTTACCAAGTATTGTCGTATGAAAATCTCATTTGGAAACTCTGAGATACTGTCATTATGTAATTTAAAGATCACTGTTTTAAATTTTCTTTCTAAATTTTCTAAGTCATTATCTAATCTACTTAAATCTATTCAAAGCAGTAGCATCATCAGTTCATCGAATGAAATCTTTAATAGCACGCAAATCAGGTATTCGGTATCATATCTATATATTCAAAATCATGGTAAACTGTAAACTCGTTAAACAGTCATAAACAAGTCGAATCAATGAAAATCGTAAAACAAGTCAAACTTCTCTAATATGGAACAATAAAAGAAGGAAACTTTGCATCATAACAGAAAGGACTCAGCACCATCCCAGAGGTATCCAAAATTAATGAAATTTTTTTTTTGAAATAGCTAGAAAAAGTTAATGAGAAAAAAATGACAAATCTCAACCCTAGAAACAAGTCAGATGACATCTCAATACACATCTCAATCGATTCTTAACAACTCATGCTATACTCTAAAATTACACTGCTCTTCACGATGGAGCAATTATATCCCGCTCCACAAACCAATCCCCACCACTCACCATTGACCACTAAGTCCCGAAAAATCAACACAAAGCTCCACATCCGTGTCCTATCACTTAGTCAACTTGACATCTCAATACACACTCAATCGACCTAAACAACTCATTTGGGGACTTAGTGGTCCCTGGTGAGTGTGGATTGGTTTGTGAGCGGGATATAACTGCACCATCGTGAAGGGCAGTTAATTTTAGGTGTAGCATGAGTTGTTTAGGTCGATTGAGTGTGTATTGAGATGTCTCTGACTTGTCTAGGTTGAGATTTGTCATTTTTTTCTCATTAACTTTTTCTAGCTATTTCAAAAATATATTTCATCAATTTTGGATACCTCTGGGATGTGCTGAGCTCCCTTTCCTGTTATGATGCAAATGTTTCTTCTTTATTTGGTCTTGTATTAGAGTAGTTTTGACTTGTTTAACGATTTTCATTGATCTCGACTTGTTTATGACTTGTTTACAGTTTTACAGTCTACCAAAATTCATGCACTTGGCAACTTCCTATTTATTTCAATCAGAAGAAAGCAATTTATTTAAACACAAAATGCAAGAGAAGTAAGCAAGGCCGGAAGCAAATAGGATAAGCCACAAGCCATAAACTACAAGCGGAATTTATACATATGTAAGTGTTCAATGACAGCTAATGCATAGGACAACTTTTAGCTGGTACACAAAAAATGCAATTAGCAATTACCTACCCTGTGGGAACGCATCTTGCTAATATCAACAGATTTTTAATATCCCCTGGCGGGAAAAAAGGGTTTAGCGATTTTGTGGGATAATTTTTTTAATGTTTAATTTTCGTGTAAAAACTATCTCCGCATGTTAAAATGGTAATCATTTATCAAAAAACATGTGTAAAATTAAAAAACGACAGGTGGCGAAAAAGTTGCTATAATTAGTTGGTAGATATTTGTTTACTAATGCGAGCTGATTTTTCGCCAACCGGCGAAATCGTGGATATTGTAGCAACTAATTAGTGGTAAGTAGTAATGTTCGTATATTACCTTCACATGAAAATATATTGTATACTCAGTCTGATCTGATAAAAAGGGATCTTTGTTTAATTCACGAAGGCTTAAACCAAAAAAGTATTTATCTTCCATAAATGCCGCAGTAAATACTATGATATTATTCAAATATTTGTCATTGTTGTAAATTATTGGATGTCAAGAGATGTTATGAAAATTGATATATGCGGATTCTCTATATTGCTATCATTATCAAAGAATAATAGTCTGCACTTAGTTCTTAGATAGATTAGCCATATGTGGGGGATAGTGAGGAGGTGAGGGAGAGAGTAGAGCCTCGGCTGTAGAGGCGGATTACTAAAGAAAATAATAGAGAAAGTCAAAAGTAAAAGGTAACATATTGAGCACGAATTGTCGCCGGCGAACTTCGCCAGCGAATATCCCGCAAATATGACTGAATTTTAGCATGATATTCTGCAGCTGACATTCGCCCGTTTTTCGCAAGATTCGTTCCCACAGGGTAGTACCCCGGTACTGATTATGCCTTGCGGCCTATGACAGATTGTGACAAAACCTGTGGAAGATGGATTATGGGCTTTCCTGTGTGCTCTGAATTATCATCCAGCTCCAACTTTCGAGTGTTGAGAATGTTTCACTGAATAATCAGACACGCAACGCTTGAAGAACAACTTATATTATTCATAGCGGCACAACAGACTGCAGCCATTTAGGCTATGGTGATAACTGACCCTGATTTAAGTGTTTGTAACAGGGGGTTTACAACCCTGCTAGCAACCCTGACACTAATGTTGAAGCAGAAAAGAAAAGGTATAAATTGCCGATATACGGTTTAGTGGATGCGTGCGTGTGCCAATTATGTGATACCACTACGAGTAAATCGACATCAAAAGCTTGTTGAGACGAAGACAGCTTTTGATTATATGAAATCATTGCATTCACAATTCCACAGGCTTTTTCAGAAACTGGCAGGGATGGCCAATGTGTATCGGGGCCTATGTGAGCAGGTCCGTGGGACTGTGGTTACCATGGGTCAGGGGACGACAACTTGGACCCATGGGACAGTGCGGGCCCCAATGGGCCGAGAAATGTTCAGATATCAATCCGAAATATCAATGCATGAAGTAGATTGTTTGAAATGTACATGTATTTTGACAATTTGGAACATATCCCAGAGCATCGGTTTTAGTAATCTTGTAAATCAAAATTAACAAATCTAATCATCAATCAGAGCTTATCAAATTAAGCAATTCATACTCAAAATAGTGAAGCCTATCTATTCTGTCAAACTCACAAAGTTTGACTTATAAGTTAATTGAAGATAATAATTGAAGATAGTAATTTAGAACCGTCCCGAGCGAAGTTGTTCAATTTGCAATCATTTTCAACAGCTATTAATAACATGACAGTGTCTTTTGCAGGCGAAAGTCATAATTGTGAACTGACACCTTTTAAGCCGGCGATGAAGGAGCGATTATTTGAATGATAAATATTCGGAAGGTAAATGTCAGTCACAAGATGATCGATTGTCATCCTCAACTTAATTCTCTAATTTCCTGGATATTATCGTTGCAGCAACTTGAAGTAGGTCTAAGAGCCATCCGCCAAAACCGCTGAGAGAAAGCATGGCTAGCCATTGTCGCATTAGCCTAGCCAATAGCCATTTTTAGATGGCGTTCTGATGAGAAAATGCACGTCATGCTACCCGCCGAGCAAAAAGTCATCCGGCGGAAGTCCGCTGAATGTCTTTTTGGTGTCCGTTCGCGGTCAGTTAACGGATAGTAAACGGTGGACAAATTTTGTCCGCCGAGGACATCACAAGGACATAGGGCGGAAATGAAAGGACAAAGAACGGGTAGCCTAAGGCATTAGAACGGACTTCAAAGGAACAATAGCGGACATTATTTGTCCGCATTAAAATAATCTGACGGACAGTTGACGGATATGATGAATTCGCGGATTCTGAACGGACTGACCACAGATAACCAACGGACTAATTACGGATTCTGACGGACTAATTATGGACTCTGACGGACTAATTATGGACTCGGACGGACTAAATACGGATTCTAACGGACTAATTATGGACTCTGACGGACTAAATACGGATTCCAACGGACAAGTTTAAGATCGTCGACGGGTAGCGAACGACAGATTACTTTAGATGAGCGGGGGGGTCCTGTACGAGCTAACTACGGATCAGTATGTTACCGATGTTTCAACTGATGTTGAACGAATTGGCTACAATATATTAGCGGCTTCCGGAAATATGGACAGGTAAGTCATTATAATCGGCAATTCAATAAAAATACATAAACCAAAGTGGTCGTCTCACGAAGCAATCCCATTTGTTTGTAAAAATTTCAAGGAAAAACCAACAACTTTACACGAGATATCTGTTGAGCACAAGAGACTACAAATTGAGTAATATTTATACCAACAATTAACATTCGTTTAACAAATAACAAGGGTAAAACAATTATCGACTGGTCTGGAAAGCTTGTAAACTTGCCAAAATGGGAATATGTCAACATTCATGGACAATCGCAATGTTACTGTTAGCCTATTGGTAGTCTTATTGTGCGAAGTTACAAGTTTTTCTAAGGCAGCCGTTTTACTAGTAGGTATGAGAGAAAAATATCTTATTTTCATACTAGACGGATTATGCAAATCTTTATTTCATAATTTAAAACAGGATAAAGAATTGCATATCCAATTTTAAATGTTAACCTATCAAATGAAGTATAAGCATCATCATACAAATGGCACACGAAAAAACTTACTTATCATTGACCTTCATACCCAAAACATACTATTGTATGATATCATATAATAGTGTACGTATGAATAATACGTTTATTCAACATTGAAACAGTAACTGTCGAATGGCGTTTGAAATGATGAGTCACACAGTAATTTTTCCATTTTGGCAACGATTACAAACTTCCTATGCATTACTGTAATGTAATGTGTGAGTGGAAATGATTGAATTTTCGTACAGAAATACATATGATCAAAACTTATATAAAAAGAATTACTAGATTGATAAATGAACAATGGACGACAAGTTGATGTAAAACGACGAATGTGAGTATATAAAACAATAGAATGTACCTTTATCATAACGTACCCGGTACAAGAAAACACTAGCATCAGCTCAAGTGAAGCACATCCTGCATAAAAATACCGACGGAAAGTTTTAAGAGTGATCATAGATACTAATTATAACAATGTGAATGTAATACGAATGTCTGTGAGCTACACTTCTTCGTCGAGTTTATGAACTAATACAATTTCTGAGATTCTTCTTCCCTCTGTTCATCGAGTCAGGCAATGCCGTTTGATTTAATTGTGACACTCGTTCTTTCGACGCTTTTCGATCACCACGTGACACCACTTGATCATAATTTCCGGCCAGGTTTGCACATACTCGTATTACGGATATCACAACTTGATAAAGTGTCGGAAAAGATGTTGGAAAACATCTCTTCGAGAATTTCCACTTTGAAAACTTGTCGTCTCGGATGAAAAATTGCATCAACTCGTCCGGTGCAATGAGTCGGCACACTTTGCGAGTAACTAACAACGGTTGAACCTGAGATGATTAGTTGATTTGTGGAGAAATTAGTGCTTTCAGAACGAAGGCGTCCAGGGCGATTTGCAATCTCACACGTTTCCAGCTTCACCAACTTTTCTTCCAAGGAATTGAACTGAAATTAAGAAGTCTATTAAAATCACCTTAATCACTGAAGAGTGGATATTTTTGATAATCATTATTGCATGTGTTAGAGGGGAAATTATTATGAGAATTCGAGTGATACATGGTAGGTGAGTGATTTGACACAAATTTTGTAAAAACGCTGCCACTGGTTAATGAATAAAAGAAAAGTGCTGATATTACAACCACTATGTCATCAATACCTAAAAATTCTTGAAAGTTTCATTCATACATGGTTAATAGAATCTATATTTTTGTAATCATAGCAAGGTATGATTTGGCATACGAGTAGGGAGACTTGGGGACTTAAGACTTTACGGCTCTTTTAAGTTAACTTAGTTTTTATTTGACTTTATAGTAGTGATGTGAGCGATCAACCAATCACTAATCGGTTCATTCATTATGACCCTGTTCAAATTAACTTATTCCATGCATTTAAGATAAGTTAAGTCGAAAACAAGAGATACATAATGTGCAGTAAAACATTATGATGAAATCGAGAATAATATTGCTAATTTTTATTACAATAATTATCTTCAATTTGGTAGTAGGCGTATTTTTATACGCATGCCACTTAATTACATTATTTGAAATGTTATGTTATCGCAGCAAGATAATGTTGTTTGTCAGTTACCATGTTAACGGATTGTCTAATTCACATCAGTTAAACGTTGAAAAAGAAATTTACGGGTCCAATCTTGACACCCGAGATTTTCACTACGCTGTTTACCATTAAAAAACACTAAAACCAAAGGTCAACATTGGTAGAAACGAATTTCATTAAAACTTGCCTAAAACACCGTAGTATAAAAAGCCTTTCACCAGTCAGTTCTAGTAGATGCAACATCGACAGAAATTTTTAGAATTATAAAATGAACTCGATGCATGAACTGACACATCGATTCAAATGTATTGACTGTCTTTACGCATGTCCTATCAGGGCTGTGTTCGAGGCGGCCTATTTGAAAAGTGCCTCCGCCTCAGACCTCAGCAATAATATAGTATAATATATACCATATACTGTAGTTATAATAATAACATGGTATAAACGTGATATGATGCTATACGATGTAATTAATTTTTCGTTGTCGGTCTAGTTCTACACACTGATGATTAATCTTGCTATTATTAACACGGTAGGCTACAGTAGTCTACAAATTGGGTTGGGTACTGCTGTCATAGATGTTCATCTTTGACCCCAGTACCCAACCAGATTCATGCACTCCGAATTATTGAACAGTACTATAGAAGGCTACTACTGTATAGTACCTTCTATAGTACTGTTAAATAATTCGGAGTGCAATGGCAATCCATTTTTCATGAACATCATGCGTATAGCTAGACCCTCACGTAGTCTGGTAAATCTCATACGATGATGAAAGTCATCCCAGTAGCCATTTTATAATGCTTACTAATTTAAATTATTAATTAAAGTAGTCCTAATGAAGACTGATGGCGTTCTCCAATCCGCAAGTGTACAAAGGCAATGCTACTGTAACCATTGGATTAATCAGTTCTTAAAAGAACTCAATGTAGCTTTCTCGTGGCAACGAATTAAAATTGATCAGCTTTGGCCCAATATCTGGTAAAAATGGAAATCTTAAGACGTGTACTAATACCATAGATTCCAAACACTGCCGTATACACGTTCAAAGCAGACGTCTAATATACTGTACCGACTACAGATGCTGATAGTGGAAATAGAATAGGACAATGGTCACCATAGGTTAAGGAAATTAAAAATGGATATTATAAAACAACAGGAAACCGATGAATAGAAATTGGAAAAGTGGAGGTAAAATATGGAAATACAACGATGCTACTACACCGATTACAAGTGAACTATATCTGACACTACACAAAGTGGATAATGGTAAGAGTGGATAAGTGGAAAGTGGATAATGGAGGTAAACAATAGAACTACAATGACATTCTACTACACCGAAAGCAATGAAACTATACACACTATACCTAAGACTACACATGGAAAATACTATTTCTTCACTTGAATTTTTAATCGCCAGTTTCTTCATCCGTCTATAGTACTTCATGTAATTCCACATTTCTTCATTTGAATTACAATACATCGACCACTACTTCAGCTACCGATTAAGGGATATAAAACATAATACTGCAGTCCGTCAGTCATCAGCAGGTACTCGTCTAGTTGTGTTTCGACCCCTAACCTGAACACTCAAACCCAGACGAGCGGGGTCTCACACATAGTGGCTGACAAAATACTGAATAGGTAATGATATGTCTTGAAAGATACACGTATGTCACAAAGATAAATCAGACATCATTCAATTGTTGCGTTTCCCACATGTAAACTGATCCTGTCATTAAATTCATCCCATCAATAAATACAGTATGCTTTTTGCGATCCGCACATGTAAACAAATCCTGTACATCAATCTTTGCCTTTTCGATTCCCACAAGTAAACAAGATCCTGTTCATCCTCGAATCCCATAAAGATGTAATCGCTGTGTGATAAATATGTAATCCGCCTTTACACAAACTGTAAAGAAACATAACAAATATGACGTTCATATAAAGATCGGATTATGGTTCGATTTCTATGAGTTCATGTTTTCTCAACCAGCCCAGAACTACATTTCATCAATCAGAAAGTTTAATGGATCTACTTCACAGACATGGTCGGCTAGCTGTTGCCTATACAATACCCACTAATTAATGAAAATTCATTCATTAATCAAAGGAAACGGCGGTGATGGTGTCCAAACGCCGAAGTAACTAAAATCACAATAGCCGAATTCGCACCATATGTTTTTCATAGATTTACTTCTGCTATCGAATAGCGGACACTACAACTACTAAATACACTACAGACGACTGATGAATTACTTGTACGGTAGTAAACCAATGGAATCTATTCAATGGAGGACATGTACGGTATCTAAACTTTCACTCAGTAATTTTTTATATTGGGTGGCATAAATTGCATCTATAACAAATGTATATCAAATAACATCAAATATATGCATCAAATAATAGGATTATATCAAATCACATCATTCATTAAAATTTCTAAAGCCGAAGGCGGCCAATTTTTTACGCCACCGCTTCCACAGCCCTGTGTCCTATAGTTTGTCTATGCTGTCCTTGTAGGCCATATTCGTAATTTCAATTATGTTGTAAGACTTCGATCATGTATAAGATTTCCACGATTGTCCCATACTGTGATGAAATGAAAAATTGAAATCTATTAGCAAAAATCAATCCTTTTAATTTTTCAATTCCATACGTATTGCGTAAACACAATGAAAATTCAAACGTTTAGTGGAAAATCCAGTTGTGTAGTTCATGAAATAGTTAAATTATGACTACACTGTATGTACCAGTCACCATGTCAATTATAATGTGAAATCCGCCCCAAGAACTGGGAAAACTATTCATATCGCATGGATCCATAAGGCGCGATTGCTACGTATGATCAAAATATTATCATACAATATAGTCTAGGCCTTAAGAGCCTTGCTGTTTTTAATGTGACTGCAATACAGTGTATTGTTAAGAAACATGACTGCAAATAGAAATTGATAGGGAATTTCCGACTTACCATTTTGTCAATACCGTTGATGCAGAAGACATTTATCTAGTGACGATGACAAATGGAAGTAAGTCGACAACATTGAGCTGTTTTTCGTTGTCTGCCTGTTGGGGTCTGGAATACTAATGGCCACGACTAGGACTCACCAAGATCATCACAGGAAACCAATTTTCCATTGAATGTAGTGCAAATTCAGACCTGTATTCAGGCTGACTAGAAAATCATTCACGGCATAAGATGTAGTCAGTTAATTTAGATTGTGAGGAATAAATCGGTGTGAAATGCCATTAGACGACGTTGAATTGTTCTCCAAACTGCACCACACTGAATCAAATACAGTCCGTTTCATAAAAAGTGGATCATCCTAAAATTTGACTAAATAAAACATAAGTATGATACAGAAAGTATTTTTCATGTTATTTCATGTCCCTAATATATTTAAATGTCCTTATATAATCTGATAAGCTATGATACAGTAACGGTTTTTAAGAAGCTAATATTTTGTGGCCCTGCCCTTATTGTCAATGACATTACCAATTCGTCTAGGCATTGATTCGATTATATCGTTGATTTTTGACTGATCTAATTTTCTCCACTCTCTTTATGACAGTGGCGTAAGTTGTGATACGCCATCTGTAGGTAGCAGTGAACGACGAACGTTACGTTTTAGAATACTCCATACATTTTCTATGGGATTCAGATCAGGAGAACGAGCTGGCCAAGATAATGTCCTAAGCCCTAATTGAGACTTGCATAAGATGATTTCGCCAGTGACAGTGACTCATTGCCCATCTGAGACGTCTTTTTGTATGCTGATCTGATAATTCGATCTGAGAGGGCCTCTTACAGCTCTTGAAATTCGACTCGATAAGTCTTCCAGTCTATAGAAATAGACGAGTCTAGTGCAGCCATCGCAGTTAACGAGAGACTTGGATCAACTTTAACAAATCTCAAAATTAGGCGGTCTCTACGGTTGGATGTTTTGCGTGGACGGCCAGAGCCCTCTTTACGACAGAGTCGAAAATCATCATTATGCCATCGATGCACATTTGTGTAAGGGACATTTAGTCGCTTGCTTGTAGCTCTCAAAGATAACTCTAGTTCTAGCAAGGCTGACACTTTGCCTTCTGTGAATGCGATCTCGTTATTGTTCATTTGTGCTTTGTATTGTTTTCAACCGGTAAGAGATAGATTTCTAGCTGAAAGCAATCAGGAGTGCTGCCAACACCACCGCAACGAAGTCAGGAAGCCATGGAACATGAAGTCCAGTTAATCACATGTAGCAGTTACATTATTGTTGATGAATGATGGTGCTATACTGGCTCTGATTGACCGATTTTCTTTATTTTTGTTTTGCTTGATAGCTTTTGGCTTGTATAAAACATATTACATAACAAAGGAAACAAATGTAATTTATAAGAGTGAGGTATGATTTTGTGTAACATTGCTAAATGAAGATCAAATTATCTACTACTTTTTTATCTATAACAGGAAAACAATTCAATATTCATGCTTGAAATTTCCAACAATTATATTAGTAAGCACAACTGACATCTCTTCCAAATTTCAGAGAAATTCGTTCAAGTTTGGCGGAGTTAGACAAAGTTGAAGTTAAGGCGATGTTTAAGGGTGATCCATTTTTTATGAAACAATCTGTATATATTAAGCATTGAACAAATCACATCCACCTTCAACGGTGAGACATTGAGATAACCAAGTCAATTTTCTCAGTTGACATTCGCCTGCAATTGTGAAAGTTGATGATCGGCTGTTCCCTGTTCCCTCTGCAAGTTGCCGACGTTGACTGCGCTTCACGGCCTGGCCAATCACGTAAGCGAAAGGGGCGATCGATCACAAGATAGCAAAACATTGCGCTGATTGAAAATGCGTGTCGTGTGTGAAAAAGTGCACAGAAAATTCGCGCGCGCCACTTGCTTCAACTGAATCACAACCAAAGGCAATTGTATAGTAACAGAGTGACTAGATTGCCCTTGTAGACGCAAGCACATGGTTCATGAGTGACATTACCGCCCGTCAAAATGAATTGGACACAACTCACAAACTATAACTTCCAAGATCGCCCGACATGCACAACACAAGTATTCGATAGAAAAGAAATTGAAATGAACGCAATGCATGCACGGCGATGTTCTTTACTTGTTTATGCTCACTGAAATCATAGTTATAAAAATAGCAAGAGATTGCCCTGGTTTCCCAAAAAAATAATATTCCTGTCGAAATTATGCACGCGTTCGATTCTGGCGGCCTACGGTGTACTCTCGCACACTCCGGCAAAAGTAGAAACATAGAATGCAATCAAGCATAAACCGTGAACGCTTCGATTTAATAATACTCAAAACAAGATGCCGAATTACAGTATCATCGATCTTCAATTCATCGCTAGGGTCCACAAATAATATTCTGCGAATGTGATCTGGCATCCAGGCTTTCAGCAAACGTTTCAACTTAGATGTTGTTTGATAAAACCAAAAAGATGACTAAAAGATAAACGAGATCAAGTAGCATTCGATAAAGTTTAAGCAGAATACAAGTATGTATTATTATATCAGAATTTACAATGGAAATTTTACCGGACATGCGCAACCGTTTCTTTTCCGTGGAAGCGTCCGTAAATCATGAATTTAAAGTCCGAGATGAAACGGACAGCCCGAATGGATTTCCGTATACTGCACGTTCCTTTATTTCCCGGGGTAGTCCTCGCGGACAAAAAGTGTGAGTTAATGGAAATAGAACCGACGGATGTCCATTTCTTACCCGTTTTGTCCGCGGTGACAAAGCTTGCTCGGCGGG
>CAJQUW010001716.1:0-127702 GCA_907163375.1 Prostheceraeus crozeri
CATTAACATAATACACTATACGCGACATGCAATTATCGGAATTGAATCTTATTATGGAATTGGAATTGAATTGAACTGATTCGACTGGAATTGGAATTGGAATTGAAATTTCTGCTCTGCAATTGAAATTGGAATTGGAATCAAAAAATTTCGGTGGAATTTTTCCAGCTCTGCCAGTGACAGATGCGTACGTGTTGTGATATCACTACGCACACACAAAAACACACATCGTCTAGCTAACATTCGATTCAGCGTATGCACTATACAGTGAGAAATGCCGAGGACAGGATGTGAAAACATCAAGTGAACTAATTTTCGTACGCCTGCTGCTTTTTTTAATAATGATCGGAAGGGCCAACATTATGGAGAAAATGTGTGCGCAATGATCTGAATTCTTCGAATCTGAAGGAATTTTGGCAATCGAAGCACTTTGCTGGAACTCACATTAATCCGCAAGCGACGCACGACCTTTTTCCTATCTCTGTAAGGTATTAGGAATTAATATTAGGAGATAAACAAAATATTTAATTCTGTGCCCGCTACATTACAGGCAGATGTCACTGAAAGATCAAGTATATCTGCATAGTTGATCAGACGAGATATCATAACAGCCAATATCCAAAACAAAATACCCAACCACCCTTCTTTAAAAGTCAAATTTGTATTATTTTGATGAAGAAAAATGAAGTACTGACAGTACAGCATTTCAATCATCCACCACTACAGCTTGCTGAACGAGCCGGCCAAAATTGTCCACTAGCATTGTAGAACGCACAAAGCGAACTGTTTTGATTAAGTATCAGATTGTTTCTGATACAATAAAACAAAGAACTTATCCTGATCTAAAAATCGGCTACACGATGAAGCTATTTTAATAATTATCCCAAAACACAAATGTTTTTCTGGATCGTCAGAGAGAACCTTTGAGTGACTAGAGGGGGCCTATGGACCATAGAGTAAGTATATATATAGGTAAAGTGTCGACTCAAACAAGTACCTGTATACAGTGAACAGTGTATACAGTGTACCTGTTTATACGAGGAGATTCAGTTTTTTGCGGAGATTACGTTCCTGCGGTCACAAAAATATCTGAGCATTTTTTAAAAAGATAATGTTTTTCAAATTATTCCTGTATTCATATACTACCGAGATGACGCCCCATTACAAGTAGTATGAAACAAGTTGGATATCAAAAGGAATTAACATTTGCTAACAAGCATCTTAATTAAGCGGAAATTCAACTGATCAACACAGGAAATTCATGAGCTGCATTATAATGCAAGTCTTCATAAAAACGTCGACATCTTATTGTGCCTTCTTGGCTGAAATTTCAAGTTCTTAATTCCATTTTCATCGGTATAATTAATTTTATGATTCAATCAAATCTGAATATAATAATGCCGACCCATTTACAATTCTTTTAACTTTATTGTGATCATTGTCTTTCATTATGTTATTTTGCTCTTCCAGTGGCAGGTTATAGCTTGATCACGCTCAAGAAAGTGCTCCTATTGATAAGGCTATAGCCTTGAATACATATAGGTATGTATTCAAGTGATAGTAACCCATCGGATTGCTAATTCAACAAGCTATATTACCTCTCCATACAGGTTTACATGACACGGAGGATAAAATGCTATTATTCCTTCTGTTTTGCTATCACAATCAGTCAAATCCTAAATTTCTCCAAAAGTGTAAAAATTTGCATATCTCACATGTGATGCTCGGTCTCATTCGAGTTCATTTAATAAAATCGAAACTGTAAATACAAAGTGGATTTAATTATTGCTGAGTTGTTACTCTACCTAATATACTTACTCTATGCTATGGACAATATCAATTGGATGACTTGTGATCAGAGGGGTCTTATGCAACGCATGATGAAGATGTTTTGTCTCAATACGGGACCATGCCTTACTTCATGAAGATGTCATTCCATCTGAGGGGCCCACATACTTCATCGCCTACCCCTTACCCCTCATGTATTTTTGGTAAATCTCAGAAATTACCCAGATGGCCGTCAAAAAATTCGGAATCCCGGATAAATCCGGAACATTCTCTTCCCTGGGATACATAAATAAAATTAGAGTAGAATTAATGTTGTCGCCAACTTTTAATCCTAAAGAGCATAATAAAAACGCTTTCCAAACTTAGCCTTGGGTTTTTTTACACAAGTTTTTATCCAACTTTAGGGTGAACCAATGAATTCGTGAGATTTCCTTCGCTTTCAATCTAATTACATCCATTTCTTTCTTTTATCATTTTCATCTGAAGAAAATTCAATCATTTCAGATCAGAAGTACAATCTCCACTTACTTGCATCGATCAGCTTGTAGGAAATGTTGAACTCTGACTTTGTTTTCCTTACACGATTGATCTCTAGCCTCATGCTCTGACTGATGGAATAAATATCTGACTGATTTCCATCCCCACACAGCTTCTTCGGAATCTCATTGTCTCCATAAAAGATCGTCAAGTTGTGTTTGGAACATTCCACAGAGAAACTTTCAAATCGAAGACGAACAATCTTTGATTTCTTGCCTTCGATCAACCATTCACAAGATTTCATCACATACACATATTTATTCACTCCGCGACTTTCAATGACTCCTTCTTCTGCCTTCAATACCCGTTGTCCACCGCACCAAGAATTGTCTGCAATAAGAAAAAACTTAAATCAATCAGAATTTCACTGCAATTTCAATTCAGTTCATCCCAATCGTCATTATGAGCATCTTCATTCGCTAGATGAGAAGCTGGACAGCATGAAGTGAGACATATCAGATATTGTACTTACTTACACGGCGTGCTCATTCTATTAATACCCAAACACAGTCAATATCTATATAAATAACAGGCAACCCCGGTACATTATTTTCAACACTCCGAAAATGCCAGACAGGAATGACACTAATATTATATGTCAATCATCTAGAAAAAAATCGTACATTATTTTACATTCAGTTTTTACTGTGAAAACAATACAGGGTGTTCACGATCTTCTGGCGAATTTTTGTCACAGTTTTGGTACATATACAACAGCGTTTTGCACTGATTCATTCGAACTATGTACACCTAAACTATGTAAATATGTACACAGATTTCATATGTACAACATTGATTTCATTGGATATGCGAAAATCAATCATATGAAACAAACCCATGCATTTACCTTGTTGAAAGTTTGCCAAAACTGTCTTTTTTGTGATTCGATCTCACTATTGAGTATCGAGACTTGACAAACGAGCAGATGGCGTCTGTAGTCGCATTTGCAGTAACATATGACTGTGAGAAGGCTAGGTGTCTGTTTAGTGAGCAGTTCGGCTAAGAACCCCCTCCACCAGGAACATTGTTTAATTGGAAAAGGGGATTCACGGGATCCCTCTCTAGTGCTCCGAAGAAACGAATAGGTGATCACAGTGCGCGGAGACTTTCGGTTTACAAGAGGGCAGCGGTCATTGCAGCGTTCGAAGATGATCCGAGTAATTCGCAAAGAAAGGTTGCACAAGAAGTCGGGCTTGCTCTGTCATCCGTGAGCAAAGTGATGAAGGAAGAGGGCATCAAGCATTGGAAGCATACAGTTGTACAAGAATGAAGATAATCCTAATCGACTTCAATTTTGTCGCTTGATGATTGAACGCCACATCCAGGGGGTCGTGGCACGGAATTCTCTTAAGTATTAAGTTATCAGTTATAAAAGAAATGACACTGCGGTAGACCTGCAACTCGACAGTATGCTAAGTAGTAAGTATTATATTAAGTCTTAAGTTATAAGACTTACGAGAATGAGAATGATGTGTAACTGGAAAATATCATAAATTTCGTTTGGTCTGCTATGTTCTAACTTGGGATAGTGCAACGACAATGTCGAGTTACACTAAAATGAATTTGTCTTAACTTTGCGATACTGTATTATTGAAAATCGGCTGAATACGAATGGTACGAATTATTTACAGGTGTAGTAATACAATATTGTCGATTTAAATTTTTCATATGCAATGTCTGCAAAACGAAAATCGCTTCATGTTTTCATGACAAATATCTATATTTGAGTTGACAGATCAACTAAAAATGTCACAGATAGGGATTCCAATCCCGGGATTGGAGGGTTAAAATCCCGGGATTGAGAAGTTAACGACATAGCTGTATTCCGTCTAAAGTAAGACAAATTGGCAAAGATAAAATTGCCAGAAATTCATGCACGACAGATATAGCCTCTTCAAACTTCAATATTATCTCAACGTTACGTTTTCAATATAATCCATTGATGAGGCTTTTTTGAATACAGGTCGTGACTTAAATTTGAAATACTCATTATTGCTAAAATTTGAAAGCATTACCAATTTGAAGATGAGCATTAGTTAAGTAGACCTACACAATACCGGGATCAGGAATCGAGCTAATTCTCGGAATTGAGATCTTTAAGAGGCAAATATTTGTGATTTTGACTATTTTGCCATTTTACTTCTAGCTACACTGGTGTGCATATATTTTGTCAATCTCGATCCCGGATCAGAGTTTGTAATACCGAATCCTGTGATCAATAAATGTCGGGATTTTGTAGGCATGCTCTAATCCCGAGTCTGAGTGCACTCTACCAATCCCGAATCTCAGGGAATTGCAGATTGAAGGTGCAAAAATCAGGAATTTGAAACTATTCACTGTTACTTTCAACGTTGCCGTTGTAAATTCGTGCATAAAGCGGAATGAACTTCAAGTCGACTTGTCAATTGCGTATTGTAAGAAAACAGAATTTTGACAATTCCGACTCTGCTATTCCCACATCCCAGTATCCCATGTCATTAACATACGCATGTGCGTTTGCATAGCATTTTACTATTCTACTCAATCCCGGAATCCCGTGACCGAGATTTTCCGTTATTGTAGAATCTCTACCTGTACACATGGTTAGAAACATAAAAACCGCAAGTAGGGCATATATATAATCCCACATACAAGTATGCTGACACAACTATAGGTTAATACATGCATATGTTACAATATTGAATTAGTAATTCAAAGAAAGATATCGAAGAGTATTCAAAAATATATTCGGTTTCTACTAGCGAAGCAGTAAAACATGTATATTTAAACTACTACCAAAGTAAGACCTAAATTAGCAAATTAATCCTGGGATTTCGGGATTTGCACAAACCCATGGAATCCCAGGATTGCAATCCATGCCGGTATAGCATGCTATTAGCATTGATATACGTGTATACAGGGCCCGCGGAACAATTTTTCACGAGGGGGGGCCATAAGATTTGTACAATGCTTCATCACAATAAGATTGTATAGACATAAAAGATTCTGTTTATAAACATTTTTCGCAATCGCAATGTAGGCATTATTGATCTGCATCAGTATCTTTATTTATTTTCTCTATTTTTCTATTTTATTATTTGATTTATGGTCATAGTGCAAAGTATAATCATGAAAGCTAATCATAAATCACAGACTTAGATAGAAGTTGCAGATATAATTCGACGAATTGATGGACACAATCTGTTGATCAAAGTGAACATCTTTCTTGTGAAATATACCAATGCAGTATAAGTAGCTCCAATGCTCTGTTAGAAGTAATATAGTTGTATCACATGTCTAATTGAAATCACTGTAATTCATCGATCATCTTAAAAAATCAATTCATTGTATAAATTTTAGCGATATCTCACTTCTGTACTACACCATTATACTTTATTGCCATGTTAAATGAAATGAAAGAAAAAGCAAGCAGCCTATACAAAATTTCAATAATAAGTACCTGTTAGTGTAGGGCTTTCAATATAATCTCATACTGATTGTGATTATCATAAACAAGTGCTTGTTTGTGTATAACACTATATTTCGCGCGGAAGAAATCACATGCGCTTGGAAGAGAACACTCTTCGTCGTTCATCAGTCTTGGAAATGAAATTGTCACATAAGTCATTCGTGTCGATGTTGTCGAGAAATGTCATGTGAATATTGCACACTGCCAAAGCGGTAAGCCGTTCCTGTTCCATGCTGCTTCTTTGCCAATTCTTCAGTCTTCGAAGGGTGCTGAACGTTCTTTCAGCACTAGCCACAGAAACAGGAAATGTTAGTAAGAGTCTTGCTAACCGAGTCAGCTCCGGAAAGAACACCAGTGATGTCTCAGGACTTGATCTTAGCATCGCTAGGAATTCATCGAACGACGTCGGATTGGACTTGGTCTGCTTTGCTAATGTTGGTAAAGTCTTCAGTTCATGTTGAAGGGCATCATCGTCGACTGTTGGGAAATACTCGCTTCTCCATACTTTTTCTATTTCTCGCGCATTCTTTTCCTCCTTGCATGCATTGGCCAGAGATGTTTCAATGTCATGACAAGCTTTCAAAAAGTTGTCATCGAATCGCTTGTCTAATGTTTGAATCATTCTATCAATTATGCTGAAATAATCTACTCTGTATTGGTCATAAATTGATGAATGATGGAAGGTCGACCCAGGATT
This sequence comes from Prostheceraeus crozeri, assembly GCA_907163375.1. Lineage (NCBI taxonomy): Eukaryota > Metazoa > Platyhelminthes > Polycladida > Euryleptidae > Prostheceraeus > Prostheceraeus crozeri. The sequence goes on from CAJQUW010001716.1 coordinate 6,471, forward strand.
CCCATCCAACCACTTAGGCAGACGTTTCCTTCTCACTGCTTCAGGACAAGGTAATCCATTCTCTTCCCGAAAACTGTTTGTCTTCTCCAAAACATCTGAGAAGGATTGATCCGTACGCAAGGTTTTCATGTGGTGTTTTAACAGGATAATCGCCTGATGTGCATGTCCGATTGACATCTTTGGACTTTGCAGTTTCTTTGCCAATTTTTCCGATTCTTCAAAAATTGTGAGAGAAATATGCAAGCCCAATATTGTTTCGAATTTCATCAGCTTCTTATAATTCGAATCAGCTTTCGATCGAGATTCCGAAGAGTAGGTTTTATCCAACGAAATTTTGTACAAAAGTTTAATCAAAGGTTGGAAGTTTCGTAGAATAGCTGCAATGCCTTTAACGCGGATAACCCATCGAGTAGGGCAAAGGGCAACTAACTGACTGAAGTCTTTCGAATCGTCCTCCAAACTGTTGGCAATTTCTTCGCAAATGTTGTTGTACTGCTGTAGTCGCTTGCCCGATTCTTTGACGAAAACAGCAACCCGACGGACGCGTTCCAGAGTATCACTTATCAACTTTTCTTTCTTTGCTGTTTCTTGAAGACAGAGGTCGAGACGATGGTTTGCACAATGTTGGTATCGTGCTGAGGGGAAGTCCTTTTTAATTGCAGCTTGTGCCCCCTTGAATGCTGCACTCATATTCGATGCACCATCAAATCCAAGACCACAACATTTTTCGAATGGGATGTTGAAGCGAATAGCGACGTCCTTCAGTGCTGCTGCGATAGACTGCCCGGATGAATCTGAGATGTTATAGTATCCAAGGAAAAGATCATGTGATTGGAAATCAGACCGTACAATTCTGAAGAGAACAGTCAACTGTTCGTGACCTTGAATATCCTGAGTTCCATCGGCAATACAACTGAAGAAATCAGCCTTCTGTATCTCTGATGCAATGCTTCGCTGAATACTCTTAGCTATTTCCTGGATCATTTCATTTTGCATGTCGTGCGACAACCAATTGTCTCGACGAATAATCCAGTCTTTAACATCTTTATTATCATTGCCGCGTAATTTCAGGAGCTGGAAGAAATTGCCTTCACTTGAGGTGCTGCCTTGAAAAGCAATGCCTTGACGACTGATGTACATCGCACTTTCAAAAATGGCTGTTAGTGCACGTCGATGAGCTACAGCTTCTAAATCAGCCTGTTTCGATAACTGGGTGGGTATTGAAGGTTTTGCAAGATTTTTTAGAGCGGATCGGCGGAAGTATGCTGAGTTGACCACTCGTGGTCCACGAACCTTTTCGGACATTTTTTCCAATTTGAAAATCCTTTTTCGAGGAATGAATTCTCAAGTCGTTGTGTTGGCAAAAATAATTTTAAGAAGTATGCTCGAGTGCAGATGCTACACGTCACGCTATCAACACTGCCATCATCAGACGTTTTTGGAACATAATTTAACCATTCGTGCTTATCAAACCAAATTGGGAGGAAAGCTCGGAGGCGGTCACCAAACTGACGCTTCGGAAAGTCAAATCCTCTCGGTTGATATGGTGTTAAATTATCATCTAGAAGTTCCTCAGTAGTGCTAGTCGTTGGGTCTGAGATCGTGGAGCATGCTTTTGGAAGAGATGATTCAATTGGCAACTTTTCTTGTGCTGTTGACTCGTCTTCCTGTGGTTCTTCATGTGGAGAAGTTGGAGACATCACTAATGACCTTGCAGTAGATGACTGGGCTATAGCAACGGGACATTCGGAGACCAGGGGTGTAGAGGTAGAAATAAGTGATGGGCGGCATTTCTTATTGCTGTTGGACTCTCGGTTCAACCAATCCAAAATCGACTTTCTTTTGCTCCTGAAAGAAAGTGAAACTACATTTCATCTTCCAAAAAGTACGTCATGTTGTGTAGATTATGTAGTTGGTTTTTTCAACTTAATTTCAGATTTGTTTATAGTTTCATCTTATCTTTCTTTAAGCTTCTGAAGCTTTTGTAGAACGTGAAATTAATGATCTATTCTAAAAAATGCAGGTAAAATTCATAAAATATATAAATTGCTTGATAAAATCCATAATGAAGCATCAGCTACTGCAAATCGAATAATGTTGAAATAATGCTTGCGAGAGATTTAACATGGTGTTAAAACTTACATGGTTATAGACAAGGCTGGACTGACAATGGACTCAACACTTCTTAACGACTCCTTGTAATAGATAAGTCGAAATGAAAATGCAAAAGAAGAGTGTTAATTTAGTGCAAATCCATCACCATCATATCTGTTATTATAAATTATGGAGTGGCAGAACTCAGTTAGTAAAATTCAACAGTGGTTTATTATCAGAGAAGTGACAGTTTTACTTTTTGGAGGACGAGGCAGAATAACTACGAATAATATTGAAAAATTAATCATAAAGGCAGAAGTATGAGTGCGCCTCACTAACATTTGACATGATAACCTGGTAATGATGAATCGATTTAAATAACTAATGTCTTATGCCTAGGCATAAGATAATATAATATCTATAATAGGCATAATCATTTCCATTGTAACAGTTTATACACAATAAATTCGCTTCACGAAATGATGTTAGTATCTATTTCTCAATCATCTGGTTCCATCTGTGGTCCTCATTTATATAGTGAACTGCATTATCTTTCCTAAATATTGATAATATATATTTGCTATTTTATGTACTTGATTTCGATTTTGAGTTTTTTTAAAATTTAGGATACATGTTTTTATTTTCCTGTTTCAAGTCTCCACGTCTCTTCCAAGTGAAACCCCAAACATTTTCATTTAGAAGTATGTCATCACACTTACGTTTGACCATTGGTCTACATTCAATGTGTTCATGGTCGATCATTGAGCTCTTCATCGCGGGATCTCTTTCTCAATATTATAATGGGTCCAGTTCGGATCCAAGTGACGTAGGCATTCTATATACGCATCGTTTAATAAACTCTTTTTCTATACTCATGACACAATTGAGCAAAGATTTTTGGCTATATAGACCCGGCTATAATTAAGCTTACTTATTCTAAATTTGAAATTCGATTTTGCAGATAGTTCATAGATATATAGCTCTGGGTATTGATCATCACATGAAAAATATCGTAAGATAATCTAGAATTAAAATTATAATGATATTCTAAGATAAAAATATCAAAAGATATTCTATTCAACACATCGATCCCTTTCTGCACCTACAAATATTCTTTATTGCATAATGTCATGATGATCATCATTTCAGTGAAGAACTGGAAGTAGGCTAGCTTTTCCATTCAGTCGTTGTTCTTTTCATCTAGTTTCTTGGCTTTCATGTTCTTCCGCTTTGCGTTTACAGTGCACTATGCTCTCATCTTCAAATACAATAATTGCAATGTTGATTGTGGCAATAGAGCTGCGCATTGGCTTCAAAATGAGACCTTATTTGTTAGTTTCTGTTGGATAACTAAAACGTTAAGTTACATTGAAATTTAGTTACATTTTTTATGCCGCAACCTACACATCGAATTTGACATTCTTGTAAGGAGCATCTTGGTGTCTTTGGAGGCGTGGACTTCTGAGAAATTATTTCAACATATTTAATCCTACCTTATTAAAACACTATGTACAATCTTCCCACTTGGCTTGAACGATAGAATTCAGGGTTTTGGTTGTGTCTCCAAAGGTTCCTTACATAAGCAGTACTTCTCTTCTCCGGTCCTTAGAAGACCTAGAGGGCATAGGATTCACAGTAATAAGAGAAATGTCTTGACTAAATGCTTGGAGTCTCTCTACGATAAAATTAATAGCCTTTGTTTTTCCAACATGTTTTACGAATTTTACATCACTTTGAAGTCTCTTAGTCGTACCACACTTAAACAACTTCTTGCTTTTACTCTTAGCAAGCCGGGTACCTGCTCGTATCTAGTCGAATCCTTCTGTTCGAGATTCTTAAAAGTCGAAGATTCCGTTGATAAGGTCGACAGGGAGGTTATTATTATCCCTTTTGAGTGTATAGAAGTAGCTCTCTTAAAAGTTTCTTCCATTTTCGCTGATTCGCATGTTAACAGTATGTTGCCTAATCCAATTCGTAGTAAATGTCCACTACAGGTTTTCTTCAAATACACCACCCCTATTGGTCGGAAAATCTTCAATTACAACCAGATCTTGAAGAATGCTTCTATTGATGAAATCAGAGAATTTATTAGCAAGCCTTGTCTTTGTTCTGATTCTATCTTCTGCTACAAGCCCGCTTCACACGTGGTTACTGGTGACTTGAGTATTATATCCAACCCTAAACTTAGGGATTTGATGGCTAAGGGCACCAATTATAGAGAGCCTATTCACAAGTCTTGGGATTTTGTTAGGGTCAGTGTTAAAAATGCATTAGTTGCATTTATTGAAACGTCCTGCAGAAAATACGCCCTTAAGGCTACAGTCACACTGTCGCGCTCGGTCTTCTGCAACAGAGGCCCGAGGGGCCCCGATCATATCCCAATAATAGCCCCGATTAACCCCGATATTTTCATCGCCATGAACTAAAAAATGTGTGAAAATTATGACGATGGAGCACGATACGTCCCGTTAAAGGCACGATACGCCCCGATCAGCCCCGATCGTTCCCGACCGCGTGCGGGACGCGCTCAACTCAACGGCCCGCATCGCATCCGAGCCACCACGATAGCACCCCCGACTCACCGCGATGCGCCGCGATGGGCCTCGATAAAGGCGCGATGAAACCACGGTGCGTCCCGACGCTCCCCGATGAACCCCGACTAACCGCGATGCCATCACCGCGGTGAAGGAGGGAAATATGACGAAAATGGCGTACTTCCTGTTTTTAGAAACTGACGTGATAATGCAGACATGAAATTTTATTCATACCGAGCGCTCGTCACAACACAAGCTTTTAGCGCCAAACTAATCATTTGATTGGATATGCTTGCAGAGAAACTACACTGAAACGTCAATCGAATCGCGTTTTGAATGAAGAGGGACTTGTGAGTCATCAGTCTCATCATTCACCGACAAGACTTCGAAGTAGCAACACCTGTCCAAGACTCCGAGGCCACACAATTCATCATGGCCAAGACCAAGAAGATTGGCAAGCATCAAGGCAGCGAGTAGGGCAAGCACCAAGCACCGCCTGTCCTCCTGCCAGCACGACCGCCGACAAGGGAAGAGGAGGAGGAAGCAGCGGAAGGAGACCGCAACGGCGGCGACGAATTCGCAGAGGGACCACGGGATGCAGCAGCAGGAGCGCCACCATCATCACCATCACGTCAAAGAAGCCCTGCCGCGAAGACCCCAACGAAGAAATTGAGAAAGGCTGTCAACTTCCCAAAAGATAAAGAAGACGAGGCCATAGACTGGTATAAAGAACACATGTGCCTGTACGACAGACAGGACAAAGACTGGAAAAGCGTCACCAAGAAGGAGGAGCTGTGGCAGGACATGGCGAGGAACCTCAACGTAGAAAGAGACACTCTGTTCAACTTTCTACACCAGCGCGACATCTACGTGAAGGAGCGCAAGCCCAAACCCTCCGGCTGGGCCTACAAGCAACCTACTCCTCGCGTCCAGTGGGTCCTCGAAAGGTTCAACTTCCTGGAGGGCCACATCCACGAACAGCCCACACGTCAGGCCATGCACATAAAGAAAAAGCTGGGCCTCCCTGCAGCTGCGAGCGGCGCCACCTCCAAGACTACACCCTCCACAGACAGCACAACTACAGCGACGACCGACACCGAGCAAGAAGCTGCTGAAGATCCGTCGAGCGTCGCAGCAATAAGGAAGAAGCTCCTGCGCTACAAGAACGCATACGTCCAGTAACATGTCCAGCTGTATGAGAATACCCTCTTGCAGTTACAAGGCGACGACCAACTCTTCCGAGACTTAACGCAGCACGTCGCCAGCGAAGGCCTCAGGTACGTCGGCCGCCTCCACGAACACCAGCGGAATCAGGAGCGGCAGCAGCGGCAGCCGGTTGACGCGTTCCAGCCACCGCCGCCACTGCAGAGATCGATGTACTGGCCGCCAGCGCTGTCATCATCGGGCAGTATGTTCGGGCAAGCTCCTCCAAATATCGAACATCTCAGGTACCAGGAGCAGTTCGGCAGCGGAGTTTACTGGGGAACACACGCGTCTCCACAGCACCACTACCACAGCGCGCACAACCCGCCGCAAAGCAGCTTCATGGCTCCGCCGCCACCGCCACCGCCTCCACCCATGATGTCAACACCGACGAAACCAACCACGCCGGTCAGAAGTGTGACGGCCACGGCGGTCTCTCAGGGACAACCAACCAGCCGGGGGTCCGAACAGTTGGACGCACCACAGACGCCCTTCCTCGCCGAACTCCAGAACACCAGCTTTAACATTGATCAATTAGTTGCCGACGACAGCATCCTCCAGTCCATCTCAACGACTCCCTCCTCAAACAACTAGACAACACCAGTCCGAACAGCCTTTCTCTGTGCTAAAAACTCACGGTTAGTTGGTTGTGATTATTTTGTAAGAAAACTTTGAAGTGTAATTCGATTTTGAAATAAGAATTTTCATTATCTTATATTTTTAAGAATATTGTGAAAAAAGAATTAGAACTGATTATGATTAATTTATTTTTGAAAAAACTTCGAAAATAAAATGTAATTCAACATATTCTTATTTTTATTTTATTACACGAGGCAAGTTACGTATTCATTCTTTTTAGAGTTTGGGGTCCTGAAAAGGACAGGGTTTTAGCATTTAAAAGACTGTACAGTGTACAGATGTACGGGTATGTAAGTAATGTATACACAAACGTTGTTAGAATGGCGTTTCGTTAAAAACTTCAAGGCCACTTTACATCAAAAAGAAGTCAATAAAAATAAAAGTAATATAATCTATTATTCAATAAATAATAATATAGTCATAAGTTCTATATCATGTCCAACTGCCAGTCCACTGCACCAACATCGGAATAAAGGTACTTGGTGAGCGTTTCTCTCTGTTTCCGTCCCAGTCGCTCCTCGCGATTACCAGCCCAGCCGCCGGCATCAAAAGATGTGAATTGCAAGCCTTCTCTCCATTTTCCTGGGATAATTTCGTGGGTCTGTTCGTCTTCACTGTCGGCCAGTCGGGCGTGCGCCTGGGCTTAGCGTATCCGCATCAGGTTGTGCAAACAACAGGCAGCTAACACCACGGTTTGCACTCGTTCCGGCTTCTGCGTCATATGATTCAGGAGACAACGAAACTTGGTTGCTAGCATTCCAAAGGCATTCTCTACGACCCGTCTTGCGCGTGACTATCTGTAATTGAAGACGCGATGCTGAATATCCAGGTCAAGTCTGCTGTACGGCTTCATGCACCATGTTCGCAGCGGGAACGCATCGTCGCCGATGATGTAGTAAGGCATTGGTTCCGTATCTCCAGACAGCGGTTCAGGGTCAGGGAGGTTTAGAGTTCCTTCTCTCAAACATTCTCGAAGTTAAGATCGCATAAAAATGCCGGCATCATTGTTACTTCCGCTCGTGCCAATGTGCGTCCACAGAAACCTGAAGTCCGCGTCAACTAGCGCCATCAGAATGATCGAAAAGAAGTGCTTGTAGTTGTAGAATTCTGACCCGCCATGAGGAGGGTTTCGTATTCTGATGTGCTTGCCATCGATTGCTCCAACCGTATGAGGAAACTGCCAACGTTCCATGTATGCATCAGCGACTGCTTGCCACTCGACCTGGGTTGTTGGCGGGCTCATGACTTCTTCTGCGAACACGTCGATGATGGCTTGGCAGACTTCTGGTACAATGCCGGAAATGGTATTGTGTGGCACACGGAAGAGATACATTAATGAATGGTAGCTGTCTCCCGTTGCGAGGTACCGCAGTGTTATGGCTACCTTTAAGTCTGCCTTCAGCGCCCGTCGCCAGAGGGTGTCTTTCTTCTCGATCCTGGGCGCTAACCGCTGCGTTACTTCCTCCACCAATTCCTTGGGCAATCGTATGAAATTGAAGAAGACGGGTCTTCGGGACTTCGGCGCCAAGCTCTGGAATCAGGTGCGACATAACCCCCGACGCATCTCGACGTTGGATCCACTCTCTCACCCAGACAGAACGTCCCTTTCTCTGACGTCTTCGTTGCCGGGCTTGTTGCAGCTTTCTCTCTTCCTATTCTCTCTCCAGGGCATCTAGATACTGGTGCAGCAATCTCTTCTGATTTGGCGTTAGCCTCTTGAGCTCGGCGTCGGTGATCTCTTCCTTGTTGTCAAGCTTGTGCAGCAGGCTCTCCATCGTGTTAGCGAATGAAGACCCAAACCACCTCTCCCCTTCTTATATAATCCCACTTGAAAGGCACTACCACATCGTGCTTTATTGGAATTTATCGGGGCTCAGTGGGGATATTCGGGGTTCATCGGGTTATTATCGGGGCTACTTGTCATAAATCGTATCATATCGCCGCAAAATTCGGGGTTTGTCGGGTGAACATCGGGGTTACATCGTGTTAGGTCGTGGCTGACATCGGGCCCTGTCGGGGATGCAGATATCCCCGATCCTACCCCGAAAAGCCCCGTTCTTAACCCCGATGATTCCCGAATAGCCCCGATGAGATGTTACTCGCCGTCCAACTAGTTTCCCAAACTACCGCTACAGCGATGTCAGCCCTCTCCCCGATATTTGGGACGATAAGACGGCGATCTGACCACGATAGACCCCGATCACAAACCCGATTGACCCCGATCGTCACGATGACCTCCGATGACTCCTTATCGTGGTCCATCCCCGACAGTGTGACTGTAGCCTAAGAATTCTGACTTCCAGAATTGGTCGGAGGCTGTCCTTAAGATAATTAAAAATCGCATTTCCTTCCTAAGTTCTAGCTTTCCATCTTTGCATTCGCACGAGGTACTAAGATCTAAGGAGTGTAAAAACTTCATCTCAAACTTTCAGAAGAATTACGTCATTACTCCGGCGGATAAGGCCGCCAACAATTTTGTCATTGTGTGTAAGAAGTATTACCTCATTATCCTCTTGAACGAACTAGGCTTTGAAGTTTCAATGCTGTTGGTAATCAGACTTACGCACCAGTAATTTCTTCCATTAATGACATAATTGCCGAACATTGCACCGCCCTCAAGGATTCCTTTGGCATAACGGTTAAAGATAAGTTTTATGGTTTTACCTAAACTTTTCTGGATACCTAAATTGCACAAAAATCCGTATAAAAGTAGGTTCATAGCTGGTGCCAGGAACAGCACTTCCAAAGATTTGGCCATAATTGTGAACAAAGGTTTGCAGTTGGTCCGGGACAAGTTTAGTAGTTATTGCCTTTCCATCAAGCATAATTCAGGTGTGAACGCCTTCTGGAGCATTAACTCTTCTGGGGAATTCCTTGACAGGATGTCGGGTTTGAATTGCCACTCCTTACAAGTATATGATTTCTCCACACTCTATACGAATCTTAATTTAGACCAGGTTATGGAGTCCTTGAAAGACTTATGTGAGTTAATTTTTAGCAGTTCCAGGAGCTTTATTTGCATTGGCTATTATAGAACCTTCTTCTCGAATAAAAAATACAGAGGGTATCACTGCTGGTCCAAAACCCAATTCCTTAATGCAATAAGTTTTATCCTGGATAACACTTTTGTCACTTTCGGGGGACTTGTCTTCAAGCAAATTCGAGGCATACCTATGGGTGGGAATTCCAGCTCGCTCTTAGCTGACCTGTTTTTGGCTTACAAGGAGTTTAATTTTGTGAGGGGGCTCCTAGCGAGTAAGAGATTTGGCTTAGCCAAACTTTTCTCTCGTACCACTAGGTATGTCGATGACATTTGTGTGTTTAACTTCAAACATTTTGATAAGATCCTTCCTGAAATCTACCCGGTAGATCTCTTGGCTAGCAGAAGCGGGGGCAACAACAAATGTGTTAATTATTTGGATGTTAAAATCAGGATCGAAGATGGTGGCCAATACTTCACAGAGGTTTACCATAAGGTTGATGAGTTCAGCTTCCCAGTGGTGCTGTATACTTTCCCCGAGAGTAACATGCCTTTGAACACTGGCTTAAACATCTTTGCTGCCCAACTCATCAGATTCGCCAGGATTTCATCTGATGCTTCCGCCTTCATATCAAGAGCTAAGGGCATTTTTGATATCTTTAAAGGACGGGGTTATAAGAATAATTTGCTGGTTAATTCTTGCATTAAGTCCTTCTCCAAGAATAGGTTCCTCGTTTTTAAGTTTGGTTGTTTTTCGCCCCGCCAGATGCCATCCATCATTGGCATGTTGGGCTAAGATAACCTCTTCTAGTTTCAAGTGCGTCCTTTTGTCCTAATATATTAAAAAAATTTAATTTTCGGTTAGGTTCTGCTATGTTTCCTCAGGCTTGGAGAGACCTTCCATATCGTACATTCGATATGGTTGGCCTGACCCGCCATGTGGTATAGGTTGGAGGTTAGGGGCCGAAACCTTGCTTCATGCAGCCACATGGTTCCTCCCTGATGACTCCATACATAGCAAACTTAATTTTGGGTTTTTTAGATTTCTAATTTTCACCTTTTGTTATTTTTAGTCAGCTTCTCGTCAGGTCCATGACGAACTCTTATTACAGTTCTTATTTGATAAAAAATTAAATCGTTTATAAGTATTAATTTATTTCCCTTATCGTCTTCAGTTGAGTAGACTTGCCTTTATACGTATTTCAGTGCCTACTTTATACTAGAGTAGGTTACTCTATGTTGTCATTATTAATTTATATTCATTCGTTCATGACTTTTAATTACCTAATTATTTACAGGATTCTCCACTAGGGTAATTGTTTAACTTTGGCGTCTTCCGTTTTCTGGATCCTTCGAATTCTTTTGGCCGTGTCGTGTCTTAATTTGATTAAAGCTACACGCAAGATGAAACATGCCACTACCTCTATTCCTCATTTAAAAAATGAATTGTCTTATCGTTCCTAATTATTGAAACTATAGATCTTTGCTGTTTACTTGATTCATATGAATGATTATGATATGAATGAATATGATATGATTATGTTTATGAATTTATTATACATGTTTGTATAGATATTGTCAGTTATATGCCATAGCATTATTTTCCAATCTCATTTGATATGAAGAATCGCATTTACATCGAATTTTACATTCTTGCAGGGAGCATAATATGCAATGAGCATTTGAGTGCATGCATTATAGTGTGAGTGTCATCGAAAGCGTGGACTTTTGAGTAATTATTTCAACACATTTAATCCTACCTTAAAGCTACCCACAAGATGAGAAGTGCCACCATCTCATGATCGGAGCTGCTGGCGAATCGAAAGCAACTTTAAACTTCCGTCTTCACTCTCAGGCCGGTCCTTCTCAGACGGTCGATCCAATCAGGGTGCCTGCTAGCTTCTCAGACTGTCAAAGTTGTTGCTTGATCGACACTACACCCAGACAGGTCATCCGACCCAGGTAGGTGAGGAATGCTAAAATGTCTAATTAAACATACAGTAACTGGTGGCCAACCGTTTCTGAGGGTGATCCTACTTCTATTGGCCGGATCGGTGGTACGCTAGGCCCATAAGTTATTCTTCCTTCGACTGCTTCATTAGCGGATCTCTTCCGCGTTCCAACCAAAGAGAAACACCCGGACATAAGTCCGGGGCCGAGGTATCTCATGTCGAAGTTAGTCGTAACTGCTTCCAGGAACGACACAGCGACTGGGCTTCTGGAGCCGCTGAAGGGGTCACCCTATACCGTATTGTACCACCGACCTTGAGTGTGAAAACATCAATTTCATCATTTCATAATGAATTTTACTTACCGTGAATTCAAGTCAAAGTGCAGAAAATCCGCTAAACGTTTGACAAAATCTGTTATATGTGCACGATGCGACAGAAGTCAACTATGGTCTATCCTTTGATGCATAAGTCATCCACCAACAGTTAAGACATCTTGAGAGCGAATCGAATAGCGAGCACATGTTGTAAGCATTTCAATTGGTAAACCACTACACATGTGGGTGGACGGTCCATGGGTCGCACGGATTTGAAAGTACTTTGTCGACTTTCTTGCGTCAGAACTCGCAGAGTTGATGAGGAGAACATCTGTTAATTTAAGTGCATAAAGATGAATACGCAATATCTCAGCAGTTGCCGGCAGCCAAAGCTGCTGTATCATAAACAAACACTTTGCGGAGGTGGTTACAATCCTTGGTTTCACATATTTATGTGTTGATTAGCTTTCTGTCAGTTGACGTTAGCGGAAATGATGCAGCGCGATAGAGGTCGTTTCATCTCCCGACTTTGTACTTATTTAATAAAGAATTAGATTGCAAATTATCATCAAGATGAATATTTTAACAGCCCAAATTTGAGGGGGGTCCAAACACACACGTGGCCCCGGCAAATTTTTCGAGGGGAGGCCTGGCCTCCCCTGCCCCCCCCCCACTTCCGCGACCCATGCGTGTATATCAATTCTTTGCAATGGCATATTTACGATTCTCTTCAATCTCTGCACTAATCCCAGGATTGAGATTTTCCCGGATTTTGGAATTCGTAAACACAGAGTTACTGAGTTTACATGCACGTGTGTGTGGTGAAGCTGCAGGGTACCACCGCTTCTATCTAAACACCGAAAGCGTGATTTGAGCACACCAAAAGAGCACTCAACTTTAACTCTCGTTTGTTTTATGGCAGTATTTAATTGGCTTTCTGCTGAGGTTCTAGGCCTGACATTGGAGTAATAAGGTATGTTCTTAAAGGAGAACCCGAGTCTCCTATAATGTAGGCATTGAGAAAATCCCCCATAGCAAACTTGTGTTTAAGGGAGCATTGATCCCATATGAAACTGTCATGTGCGGATTCCGGCCAGCGGACGACGATGTTTGTAAGTTTGTAAACCTCATGTTGACATCACAGATTGCATGTACGTTAATGGAATAGTGACCGTTTCCATTCACAAAAAATGTCTTCATTCCTGGAAGACTTGCGGTGGAGAAAGAACGCTTAGAGGTGGAAAAAATCGCTTCCAAGTAGAGACAGAGTGCCTGGAAATAGAAAGGGACTTACTGATGATGAATGGAGCAATGATGTAATTCTTTAAGCCTTTGAGTGAATTGTACTTATGATTTGGGGATGGTTGTTTTGTCTCTTTAAGCTTTTGAACGAATTGAGACAGAAAATGATCTTTCTATTGGACAACATAACCAGAGATGTTATTTCTCGTGCTTGTCAATCATATATCAAGCGTTGCCATCTTTGCATACGCTGTGATGGAGGTCATGTGGAACACCTTTTGTAGATTTTCAAATGATATTGCAACTCAGTATACGACTTTTGATCACTAAAGTGCAAAAGCGTAAGAAATAGAGCCTCAATAATAACTTATGAAAATCCGCCAGAAGATCGCGAATGCCCTGTATAATTAAAGATTTGTTTAAAAAATCTAGCCATGATATTGACTTTTAAGTGTGTATTCAAAAACAGCTGTCAAACAACAATCGTAAAATTCCTGAAAACTGCTTCATTAGATTTTCGAAATATATTGTTTCTCCACGCATTCGTAATATAACTTTCGAAAGTAGTAAAATACTTTTTCCAACACTTGCGTCTTCAGACTTTTATGATTGGCACATGAATTTTCTCAGTTATTGACATTATACGCACCGAAATAATGATGCTATGAAATTGTATTTCTGAGTTGCAATATTTATGAAAGTGCCAAGGAGAACAACATATTTAGGACTACATTCCAAGCAGTATGCGAAAGTAAAGCGAAATAGATCAGTTTAGGATTTACATGAAGCAAGCACCAACGATCAATCGAAAGTTAGATATGCCAATAGCACTACGATATCATATAGGGAAATGTTGCGTCTCAGCCATCGATAAGTAGTGTGGATAATACATGTGCAGTTTGCCAGGCAATAAAATTTGTCCGTGACAAAAATTCGTTGTGCATTGTGTCTAGGCAAGTATAAAGTTCACGACTTTCCACATTCACCAGAATTAATTAACCAGTTATCGCATCAACCCAGTCAAGAGTCCGCGCATTTTTTTTTTAATTTCATAGACGGAAAACACTTCCGCATCTCGGAGGATTTGACCTACAAACCTATAACATTTCATGCCACCGCTCTACGTATTGCGCTTTCGATCCAACGGTCACAACGTTTCATCCGCCAAGACAACATAGCATTAACCGTCAATTCAGACTGCTACTACCAAGATATCAGTAATGCATAGTCAGTACTATATTTTGAAATGGGAATTAGTCCACACATCAAACAGCTTGCCTGCATTATAATTTCATAGACGGAAAGCGCATCTTGGTTGATTTGAACCACCAACCTCTGGTATTCTAGTCCAACAGGTACTGCACTTTACCAACTGAGCTATCAACGAGTAGCATTTGGAGGTGCAACTGTGTTTTTCAGATGACGTCCATTGGATGCCATGAAATAAAATCCCCAGGTTTTAAACAAAAATTTTCGTCAACCCAAGTTTGACATTTAATTGGATCTGATAAGATATTGAAATTTTCTTTTAGCAGCATTTTATCAAAATTCGAGAAAATTGTACAGAAGCTCTGAGCTGCAACTTTAATTTCATTGACCAATATATCGGTTTCTCAACCAGCATCAGGGTCAGATGGCATTACAAAGAGGGTAAAGTTAACTGAAAGGGAAATTTGAAATTCAAGAGTGGAATTCATAGAGGAATCAAGATATACATGTACTAGGATGATGATATTATGGTCATGGAAATAAGAAGTCACATACACCTCCCTCTCCTCTATTGAGTTCATTACTGGACACAGTAATCTAATGAAAATTGCCTCTCTAATTCTGAGATTGGCAGTATCAAAGTCTCTGGCCAATACTTTTGTGCTCACTGAGTTGTTCTGACAGAGTTGCAAATGCTTGTATGCTGATGACTCTGGTCGGGTAAGATGGACTCTCACTCTGATATGTAGAGGTCTTATTGAAAATCCGACGCATGTGGCAAAACACTTTGTGCACTGAAGTTGGTATACAAGCTTATCAGTATACAATTATATTGTACTTTAAATCAGTATGCAAGCATCTACAACTCTGTCAGAACAAGTCAGTGAGAACAAAGGTATTGGCCAATCACAGAATTTTCATTAGATCTCTGTGTCCAGTAACGAGTGTTTGCCACCACCAGGACAAAGAGTCCCGTCACTATGAATGACTCTTCCATTTATTCTTTACAATATTGAGTGCACATCCTACGTATTATTTACAAAAATAGCTTTCTACGTGCCTTCGATTTTGAGAATACGTCAAAAATTTCGTCAAAATGTAATTTTTATAGGACATCATTTTCAATTGCTATCAGCGTCAAATGGCTAAGCCGATGGTGGGACATTGTCGTCGTCATATCATTTTTTATTCTTCCAAGGGAGGAAAATAAGAGCTCCCCTGAGCAATTAGTCACTAACAGACTCAGATAGATACGCAACGCAATGTTAACGTTGGGGAACGCTTCACACACACCTTGTGCTGCAACAGTGCGGTACAATCGAAGCTTACTACTACCTACCCCCCTCTCTACTATCTCGAGAGAAGCAGGAAAATTAAACAAATTCCTCAACCAGATCGCAGTCAAGGTCTTCCGGATGGGCTTCCACTGGTCGTTCGGAACTCTCACGTACTGACTCCGGAGTCAATTCTATGAGTTCAAGGAATCCAAACAGATTGAACACTTGAACATATGCGTCAATAGCCAATCCCTCTGGATACCAGCAGAGGTTGAAGACGGGTCAGGTCCTCTTCGACTTCGAAAGGGCGTACGACCGGGTGTGGCGGGACGGGCTTCTGTGAAAGCTGGCAGGTGCAGGGGTAAGTGTGCGGATGGTTCGGTGGGTTCAGGAGTGGGCTTGCGTGCGTCAGAGTGGATGGGGTCAGACTGAAAACCAGATTGCTCCGTCAAGGGCTGCCTTAAGGTTCTGTGCTGGTGATAATGGTATTAATGACCTAGTGGAGAGGCTTGGTGAGAGGGTGAAGGGAAGCACCTTCGCGGACGATCTGGCGGTGTAGACGTCGGGGAAGTCGGTGAGGAAGGGAAGACGAAGTAGCAGCTGAAGGGTTAGTTTGGAGTATGCGTGTTGGTAATGATGTTTCGCTTCTTTGTTCCAGACATCAGGAAGCGTAGACGCACTGAAAGTGGTGGAGGCGAGTGAGGCTGCGGCAGTAGGCGTCAGACAACAACAGCAGCAGCAAAAGGAGCCGAGATGACGGAGGGTTGGCGACAATTGCCAAGTAGACCTAGACGCAGAAGATTATGTGGTAACATGGTGGAAAGACGGCGCGTGGCGTCACAGAATGAGGCAGTAGCCGTCATTGAGGTGCAGTCATCACCAGATGGAGAGGCAGAAGAGGTAAACTGATCTGACATTGAGATGATTGATGACATCAATAATGATTTCTACTACAGTGCGTCAAACAGAGCTGCAGAATGTTCGCCGGCAGGGTGCGGATGTTTTAGTCTCTCCTGAAGAATGATAGTCTCCTCGAAGAGACTGCAAAATGTGCGAAAGCGCAAGAATTACCACCAAAATGATCCCGAATGCTGTCATAAAGGTCGCGCTCTTACCACTCATATGAAGATGGAAGATGATTGATGACAACGTAGTGAGCTTACAAATTCTGAAAACCGACATCTATTGACCAAGTTCATCTATTCTTGTCATGCCGTGCTACACCACTCAAAATTTGAGATGCACCAGATTTTCTAACTGATCTACATACTGCAATGTCATTCCCCTCTCGTTGCTTATTAACATGTTTCCTTAACTACAGTGGCGGCTCTATACTACTATACCCTTAAAACCACCCGATGGTCCGGCAGCCATGTTTGGGGCCGGCGGATACAGACAGCTCTTTCTCAACAGGAATTTTGACCCAGGAGCGGCTAGAAATGCTGTGTTTCTAAAGTGGTCTGACAAATTGGACAGCAAAAGCAACAAGTCGGACCATCCGCAGTTCATTAACGCCAATAAAGCACAGCTTCGGTGTTTCAAAAATGAGACTGGAGGCAGAGGATTGGCGTCTTTGTCCCAAGATGTGCAGCACTAAATAAAAGAAGCGAGAAGATGCGATCAAATGGGCTAAAGGATTCGGGCGAACCTGTGTCAGCAATTTCAAGCATGTGGACTACCGTCCGGCATACGAAGAGGCACGCTTCATCCATGTCTAAATAACCATTCCTAAGTCAGTGAATCATCAAGTGCGAAAAGTGACGCTGAGGGAATCGTGCGCTGTCTGCAGGGGAAGGAAAAGAGGCACTGGTTCTCTACTGACGAGTCACTACCCTGTGGCAACTATCGGACGCTTCAGGAGGAAGAGGAGTCATCAGATGTATCAATGAAATAACATTTGCCTTCGGTTGCTCCAAAATGGCTCCAAGTATTTGCTGCTACTAGTGATTCTTGTTTTCTACTATTTATACTTTTTCCAATTGATCTGCTTGTTGCACTATTAAATTCCTCATTGCTCGGTAACATGTTTCCCTAGCCACAGTGGCGCTGTGTTCTATAATAGATAGTTCATTATTTTTCATTAATTTCAGACAATGCAAGTGCAATGACAGGCGAAACCTCTGGCCGCCCCAATTTGAAGCAACGCCCTGCAAACTTCCGCATCACTCGACTATGTTGAAGGAGAGGAGGACAAATGTGGAGCGCTCAACCCGCCCGGCTGATAGTCCATCTTGAGTCGCCTCGTGCAAAACTTCCAATTCGTGGCAGTGCTCTAGCCACCAAGCTCGACCAGTACGCGGTGGAGACGATAATCAAGACAGATGATAATGGCTTGGTGATGGTGGACATTTCCATCAAGCTGCTACCTGCTGCTGTGGGCAGATCGTCCGCCGCTCTGAACTGTCACTGACCCACAAGTTAATGGGGACTGTCGGTGTGATCGACCGTGACTATACCGGCATACTGGGAGTCTTTCTTTTCAACTGTTGCAAGGAGCCGCATGTTGTTATAGTTGGAGACCATATCGCGTAACTTGGGTGCGACACTTGAGGTTGATGAGAATGATGATGATGATGTTATAATGGGACAACTAAGCCGCGGCAACCAGGGCTTCGGTCCAACTAGTTTGTAACCTTGTTGAATAAAGTTAATGTCTTCAAATCAACGCAAAGCTTCGGAGCAATTGGGTGGATCATTTTTGCCATCATTCGTATAAGTGCTACCATAATGCAGCGCCGGAGATCTATCCAAGGAATTGCGCCTCTAAGTACACCAACCCACACAGGCTGTCCCATCATCTGCTCAGGAAATGGGAGATGGCGGTCACGAAAATCATCTACCAAAACCGCTGCACTTTCACTAGCTAGGCTGCGATTACGTGAAGAATGATTTTTTCCATGAGTCTTCAAATGATGTTCATAGTTTTGACACAGCATGAAATTAAAATGAAATATAGATATCTGAAGATGCATTTCATGTAAAGCGTAACGTTTAGATAGTCACTGCAAATTATGTGAGATTCGCCGCAACTTGAAGAGACAACTGATTATGGGTATTCTGATGCAAATTCAGGACGAGGCCATCGGGGCATCTGCATACCGCACATAGAGTTGAACATATAGAACTTTATTTCCAATATCTATGCTGACTTTTAAACTATCAGCAGTTTTTTCAAACATCTTGAAATATGAAAAGTCATGAAGTTTAAACATTCTATAAACCCATAGTTTGTCTGAATCCGTATATCAAAGCCTTACTGAGGTATGATCATGCTCCAAACAGAGTTTAACCGTTAAAACATATGATCTAACTTTTGATTACAAAAGGTAATGATGGAAGTCTAGATATCATAGTGATCATAGTATCAACTATTCATGTGTGTTTTTACTGATATTTGGGATCATATTTCATGGGAAGAGAATGCACTTAATGTGAGGTGTGCTGCACTTTCGGCAAATAAAATTAAATTTTAATTTCTCTTTTGGTATTAGCATTCGTTACTTCTAATTCCAAAATTCATGCGAGCGCAATTTATTCATCACTTTAATCATACTACACATCATCATTCATAACACACGATTGCCACCTTTTGGGATGATAATAAATTATGTTTCTATGATTAATTTACATTTATTCCGAATGTACAATAGTCCAACTTCAAGCACGTGCAAATGTATGACGAAATCTGACTCTCCAAAGTGTTCAGAAATCTGTCTAAGAGAATAATCAGCATAACAATTGACAACAAGTCGGAGCTTGTTATGTATGTAGAACGAATCCAGTCAGATTTCAGTAGGTAGACTGAAGTGGTCTTTCATTCCTTCTTGTCAATCAGTCACGTGTTTCTATCTGCAATAAACCGGTCATATTGTTGAAATCACCGACTTGAATAGCCCAACTGTTTCCAGAGGACCAAGAGAATGGTGGCACGCATTTTTACCGGATATGAATATTACAGCAGCTGCTTCTCATGTGTTGAACTCTCTTCTTCGGCTGCTGTTGAACGCGTCAATTCAATACAGAAGTATATTCATCGACCAGCCAGGAACCGCCTCCGAAACATCAGAGTGAAGAAATAGTTAAATGTTTCCATTAACAGCGCCCTCGTCAGTCAACTCTCCAATAAATCAAAAAAACCTCGACAAATCTTCATTGTTGATGAGGGTTTCGGAGAGAGAAGTGAGACTGAAGAAGAATTTGAAAGAGAGGAGTATGAGAAAGAAGAAGAGGACGTGGGGGAAGAAGAAAGTGGAGAGAACTAGACTTTTTGTGATTTTTGAACTCATGAAATTTGAATTTTTTTGCATATTTAGATAATGCTAGATAATAGATATGTTTTTGCTTATCTTTAGATTCGATATTATACTTCATGTTTTCGGAAAATGGAATAATTCTCAAGTTCTCAGCAGTAGCATCAGATGATGCAATATCGAATCCGCACCGTGATAATAAATGACAAAAGTAAATAAGTAAATTTCGTGAGGTGACATTAATTCTCAAACCAATAATGAGTCAATCTCTTAAATTATTGTATGTCAACAAATTATGTACTTGTGTTATTTGACAATTGATTCTTAAGTTAAATTTAATGATATCAATACACAAATTACAGTTCAGGGCTCTCATATTACATCTTTTAAAACTGGCCGTAAGGTTGACAACTCATTCAACAGGTTGGACAACTTAAAAACGTAATAAAATAATGACCTTTAAAAGAACAAAAAAAAACAAAAAAAGCATCATGCTTTTTTGTTTTAAACATTAAAAAAACATGTTTTTTAAACGCTAGGTTTTGCCTATCAATCGGCTATCAATAGGCCTATCAAACAATGTAGATAAAGCTCTTAGAGCTGTTAGATATTGGGTCACATAACTCTCTTAATGAGTCCTTAACCTGGTTCAAATTTAGATTTGTATTGAGTGTGCAGAAATCATTAGCTTGTACATATAAAAAGTGGCAATTCATGCCCGACAACCTGTCTAGAAATTCACCACAAGAGTTAATGCTCCAGAAGGCATCCACACCCGAATTATTGTTGATGGAGAGCCAATAACTACTACATTTGTCCTGGACTAGCTTTGTTTACAAGGATGGGCAAATCTCTGGAAGTGCTGTTTCTGGCACCAGCTAGGAACCTGCTTTCATACGGAGTTTTGTTTAACTCCGGTATCCAGAAAAGTCTAGGTAAAACCATAATCTTTTATCCTTAACTGTTATACCAAAAGAATCCTTGAGGGTGGTGCAATGATCGGCAATGATGTCATCCATGGAAGAGAGGGAGATGATGCGTGAGTCTGATTACCAACACCATTGAGAGTAAGAAAGAGATCCGCTGGTGATGTTGAACCTCAAATGGTATAACAAGAGCGAGACCTCAGAACAGATGTCTCCAATGAAGGCAATGGAAGATGCCAGTGATTCAAATCCTGATGGTTTTGAGAAGGAGACCCGCATTCATCGGCAACCGGACTGGCATCGTGATAAGTCGTGATTTGTTAATGGCTGTATGTGGAACTTCAATTCTTTTACCTCAGTTGCATGGAAAGAAGTGTTGTGTCCGAAATCTTGGACATTAATGCCTCATGTTGATAGCAGCTCAACGTGGTTGATATATTTCGTCTCGGCACTGCACAAAATCTGTCAGCTATGAGATCATTGATGTAATGACATTTGATAAATTATCAAGTCACAATAAACCATAGGGACAGCGTCCAAAATTGCGGCGCTGCACAAAATATCTCTGCAGCAGCGCAAATTAGAGTGATGTTGCGCCGCTGCGCATCTCGATGTATGGGATATGCCTACCTTGCGATTGTCAGGAATCATATTGCAGCGTCGCAAAATGAAATGAAATTGCGCCGCTGCACATCTTGCTGTATTCGTTTCCTTTAAAATATTTCAACTTTATTAGTTTATCTACTTCATGGAGTTATGCAGTGTTGTAATATGATTTATGACAATTAACAAAATTTGTTTTGAAAATGGAATAATTTCATATCTTGATAATACTCATGATCAAAACTGCAGACATGTAAAAATAAATGAATGAATACTAGCATAAACTTATTTACTATTTTGTATTAAAGATTGTGCTTCTGAATATGTATTTGCAAGAAATTTAACAATGATTCTATGAACAACAATGATTCTGCTGGCGCAATCCGCGAAACGTGATTAGTGCATTAAACATCGTCCGAATCAATATCTACGAGTAAGTTATCACGATCGGACATGCGCAGCGGAAAATGTAGCAACTCTGCGACGCAGCAGTGCAATCCGCGCAATGAAGTTAACATATGGGCATCACAGTCGTGATGCGCAGTAGCACAAAGTGTACTAATTCTGTGCCTCTGCGGTGTACATGTGGGCAGCGCCGCAATAATGTCATAATCCGCTGCCCTACTCCAATAAACTGGAATGGCAAGCAGATCGGTCGCTCTTTGGCTAAACATCTTAACATAGCAATGTAGGTAGTATTGAGCTACATTTACCAATAGCAATTACCGGAGAAATTGACTTGACAGGGTACAAACGATAAAAACAGGATAAAATTGAGGAAAACAATATGAATTATGACTAGTGAACCAGAATTAGAAGAAGACATTGATTAAGAAAGATATCTCTGTAGTATTCAAGTTCAATCTTATTATTGATCATTGGTACTAGTGTATTAGTGCATGGTCCAGAGCTATTCCAAGACACTGAAAAATGTAATACTATTTAGTTAAAAGATGCAAAATGAGATTCAGAGTAGGAAAGAAGGGAAAGCATTCAAATAATGTCCTTCAACATGAATTAAACTCTTCATGTTTTATTACTCCCTCCATTTTTATTAAATTAGAATATTCGGTGTCTGGCCTGGCTGTCCGGTGCACCCCTAATCGAAACGCTTTAATTGACAACTACCAATGAATTGAGATTCATCAATTGTACGAATATAGCTTACTTGATCTGTCAACGAGACTGTAGGTGATGTTGAATCCATCTCCTGTGTCGTGTTTAGTTCTGAATCGGATCGTCACACTTTTGTGGTTGGAAAACAAATAACGTGGAATATCTTCCTTTTTGCCACATAAAGTCGCCAGTTTCTGACTTTGATCACTCTTGCCGTCGTATATTGTCAGGTAATCGTCCCTGCCACATTTGCTGTGAAGACCTAAAACATCAAAATACACGAATTGGAGACGCACAATCTTCCCCTCCTCTCCAGCGATAGTCCATGTACAGTTCAGACCAGAAGGATAATAACTCTCCTGATCAAACCCAACATGACTCACGATGCTACCATGGTTCGGATCTTTTTTTCCACATTTCGCATCTGCAAATCAAATTAAATGTTGAAACAATGATTAATGGCAAACACTTAATTGATTTCATTTAAAACACAGTGCAGATATTTTATTGTTTGACAGTGACAATGGTCGAAAGACCTGCCCTGGCAAAAATTGCTCCTTCAATCTAATTTCATTCTCAGTTTCTCAGCTTTTTTAAAAAACTGTTTTTTTTGCTAGTCTTGTGAAGGGAAAACAGTAGCCGAGACCTATTGTACAGTGTCAATCACGCGATCGCCTTTTTTGGACTTTTTGAAACCCTCCCTCGCCCCATAAGATCAACTCAAGATTATCATTAAAGCAAGAGTAGCTACTTCTGACTAAGAAAGAACGTTTGCAAACTTCCTCATTTTCAATTCGCTTACTGTTTCATAGCTTCTCACCTCTCAATGATTCATAGGTTCCCACGCCAACCAGCCTCCAATCAACATCATTTGTTCATTGGATAGCTTGCATTACATTTATGCACAAGACCGTCCATGTAGAACAGTGGTGGGGAACGCGTGGCCCGCCGGGACATATTGGGTGGCCCGTCATCGCTTCTCATATCTAAAGTGGCCCGCGAACATTATTTGAATCAATGATGTGAAAATAACTCACTCCGACTTCGACTTTTTTGCGAGGTGCATCTAAGGGTGAGGGATCCTCTTTAGAATTTGCAAGACTATCAATCAAAAATTAAATGAGCAATTAATATAATGGCACAAAAAAGCAAAATTTCATATTCGAATTAGCCAACCATGCTCCTTTCGTAATAAATATCTCGCACAGGCGCAAAATGGTCATAACCTGCGCGAGGTTATGCTAAGTCAGATAGCATTCGATGCCCTGATGAGCATGTTTCTCTACCTAATACACCAAGGGCGGCGGAGCGCTTTTTCTGTTGTGGGGGGGGGCAGCGGTTGTTAATGAGAATTTCACTTGAACGTGTTTTGTTGTTTATTCAATTATTTATTTGGACTTATTTGTGTATGCTCATGTGTATACGGTACCTCAAAGGGCTGTTTACAAATAATCCTTTCAACCTTCTTAAGAACATCTTGTTAAACATCATATATCAGCAAATATTTTTCAGTTTAAACTGTTTATGGGTATTTATATCATGGTTAAGGCACGCTTTTCCCGGTAAATTCAAGCTCTACTATCACAGTTTCCATGTATTTTACCCGTATATCATACACACAGTTGCTTACAGTTGTTTAGGCTACTATAGGCTAATGTAAACGTACTATTGTTGAAATTTGAACTGAAGGAACATTGTATATGTACATTGATTCAATTAAAAATTATCTTCATAATGGCTTGATGTTTGTCTTTATTTTAGACAATTGCCAAATACAGATTTCCTTTGTGGGCATCTGCTCACAAACTCTTTGAGTATTTCCTCCTTATTCAGATTCCGCGACTGTGCACGGAACAAATGAATAATCATTAAATGTGTTAGGCGAGCTTGTCCCATAGTCGACCTGAGATAGCTTTTTATATACCGTAGGTGCGAAAATGACCTCTCGGCAGTTGCAACCGACGTTGGAGCAGCCATCACTAGTTTGCATAGTTTGACACACTCCGATAGCATATTCCTGACTGTCGGTCCAGCTATATTAGAGACGACTGTCATAGACACTAACAAGTTAATTTAAGGAATAAATAGCTGAAACATAATTAGGACAGACAGGAAATGAAATAAACGCAATATTTGACAGGAAGATGACAGTTTCAACTTTCAGTGACATCTATCCGCCACATATTTCTGGCCTAATACACCTAGAAAATTTTTTGGGGGGAGGCAAGAAGATACTTTTGCCCCCCATGATATTTCTTGGGGGGCAGTTGTTCCCGCTGCCCCCCCAGTTCCGCCGCCACTGTAATACACCACGCCTCAGTGAACTTAGAAATAGGCTATATTAATTACACCTTGACTACGAATGGAGGAATCCAACCGCAAGATTTTCACAGGCCAACATATTTTTCAAATATTCTTGATGAATTTCATTTGTATACTACCGTACTTCATATACTCGATTGGCATTAGCACACGACTATCATTTGTGGAGCCCATGCAAGGTATTTGGAAGCCGTATATGTTTGGGTGACATATGTGCACGTATGTGCATGTAGCATGATCGTTAATTGTAGCAAAGACAATTTTGTTTTTTTTCTTGTGCGGCTTTCAGGCGGATAGTCGCACTGCACTTACAGACCGTTGTTTTTCGATGAAATAAGGTGAAGTCGATCAAATCACCAAAAAGTCAAATTACCGTTTAATTACACAAAAGAAAAGCTTCCATGATTTGTTATAGGCATATTCGCTCTTCAATACTCACATATATTGTAGAAAGTAAATTATGATTCCTTAAAATTAAGCAAATTAGTTACGCACAAAACTGCTGTATGCATTTGCATGCAAAATTTTGTTATGTAATACGACCACTATATATGCACGTACGGTACAGCAGCCCGTATGTGCACTTAAAAGTACGGAATAAACGAATATTAAGCCTATACTACTGCCTTTTAAAATTTGTGGCCCACCACTGATGTAGAAAGTGGCCAGATCCTTATCAATGACAATAATGCCGCACATAGCATGTTAAAAACATGAATATGAATTATTTGTTAGAATATGAGAGGAGGGCCATTTCTGGCATCCTTGGCCCTTCTGACAGAATTCAATAAAGGGCCCACAAAAGAAGTAAGGATGCCTGGCAGTCCCGGGTCCCACTGCATTTCGAGCACCAAAACGGCTCCTTCCAGCCTCAGGTGAGACCTCATAGCAGAGATTTCATAACTGCTCTTCCAAACCTTAAGGAACTTATCCGTATCATTGAAGGTCCTTTCCTAACCTCCAAAGAGGCCTTATGAGTTCAGAGGGAACTTCATAAATCTATAAGGAGTCCCTCACGGAGGTGTCCGTCACATTTCTATGTGACACATTTTGATATTCGAGATTTGTCATACTCCTCACGTGACCATTGACATAACGGCCACATTTCGTATCAAACTGATGAGAAGATATGACACAAATATTGATACATGCAGATGTCTAGAATATTGACTACTTTCATTGCCTTTATTTTTTTAATTTTCTAAAACAGGTTGAGCACATGACGTAGTACTCATAATATATATCAAACGGGGTCATAGTAGGATAATATCGTAAAACATTTTATTCATAAATGCTGAAATACCATTAGTTTTCTTTTATGTAGTTTCATAGAAAATTGCCATTGAAAGACTCCAACATTTATCCGAGATTAAAGTTAATAACAAAACAGACCATGGGTAAAATCAGGGCATGCTTCAGTTTTGATTTAAGTGGAAAAAGTACACAGAAACGTTGGAGATATCTTACAATTATGATGATTTATAATTGTCGTGAATTCATTTTGATGCCAAATATGCATATAAAATAAACAAGTATTCGGAACACATTTAACGAAATGAATTCACGGGCCATGTCATTCATTTCGCAGAAAAAATGAACAATTTCAACTTTATTTTCATTGACGAAATGCCATTCAGCTTTATTGCAATTACTATTACTCTCTTCTTTGTTCGCATGGACTCTTTAAGACATTGACATTAGACATGACAATCAAAAACACATGGCCACATAGAATGATACTATTGGACCATCAAAGTAGTAAGAAATCCTCCCATTTGCGCACAGCGCGCCCCACCCCCCGTGAGCGTGAGTGAGTGATACTCTGGGTCGTGGTCGGCCGTCCTGGATGGTTTCGGTCTGTAGCGGCGAAAGGAGGCCTCGAACGTGAAAATGGACCGCGGATTCGGGGTTTTTGGCCAATTTTAGGTCTAGGAACATTGTGTACAATGAATTTTGAGAGAAAAAGTGCTGACCACCCCCCTCTGGACAGTGACTTCAATCTTGGGTTGTAGGGATCGTAGAAAGTCGTGCAATGGCTCGTTTGAAAGCTAAGAGTGAGACAAATTTATTGTAAGGAACGGCTTGTCTATACCTTTCTTCGTTTGGTCTTGAGAGCGAAAAAACGACTTTTGAGCATCTCTGAAAAACGACAGAGTTAGAATTTGTGTTTTTGGGCTCTTGCGGCTAAACTAAGCATCGGATGAGAAAACTGAGACCAGTTACGGAATTAGCGTGATGTTTAGCATCTATATGATGGGTTTTGAGGGTCGTGGGAGTGAAATAAAATTTCGAATTTTTGATGTATCGAATTTTTTCGATTTTTGGCGAAGAATAACGGAGGATTGGAAGTGAGTGAAGACGTCGGGTTTCTTTTAGTGGAAACACCGGACTTTGTTCTCTAGGATCCTACATTTTCAGACCTGTGGAAGACTTCGTTTCCAAATGGAGCTTGTTTAAAATCGATTTTTCACACATTTTCCAACCAAATTTTTAGAGAGACATAGAGAGATTAAAAGTCTCTCTCAGCGGAATCGGTCAAACCTAAGTCTGCATTCGCATCCCGAGAACGAACCAACGGTCTTTTTAAAGACCACCATGGGGCAAAATATGATAGTACCTCCACGTCGTTTGCCCTGGACAGACTTCGGTCTGACTGAATCCATCATACAAATAAAAAATAGAACCACAAAGTTGTATCTGCTATCAGTCAACTTAAACGTTGCATGCTAAGGAGAATTTCGGTATAATTCTGCTTGTTGGTGGGCGATCTCTCTTGAGACAGCGGATGATATCGTAGTGATGAGTGTGGCAAGGGCTTGAGACTTACCTTAATCCGATTTTCCAACGGTCGCTGTGGTCTCTTCGCTCAACGTAGCACTTTGAACGCCAATCGGTTGAGTCTTAGCTATCTGCCACAGGTTACTTTTTAAATTCTCCATTGCACATGTTATCTTAGAATGAGCCATGAGTTCTTTTAAGAACTACCTCTATCACTGAGGTTAAATGATGAAGGGATGAAACGGGAGGTCACTCTTACGCCACACGTATACAAAATCACTTTCTGTCTTCTCTAATGATACGATCTTTTGATAGAAAAGTAGACCGATAATAAATGTGATAACTAACCCCATATCTAAATTCTTCCATTTATTTCCATTTCTAGATCAATACATTACAAAACAAAGACATGTAGTATGTAGGTTTATTTATCATGAAATATACTTTATACTGATGAAAAGTCAAGTGGGAGAACCTTTAAATCATTGTAGACTTTGTAGCACCTTGGACGTTTGGGAGCATCTGGCACTCTTCTTATGCGCGTTGTATTAGGCGTCCACGCCTCGTCAGTCCATACAATCCTCTTTATCTTCCCCTTCTCCTTCTCACACTCCTTCACTTCTTCCTCATCCCACTCGTTGAGGATTATGAAGTCGGAAATATCCAAGGCGGGAGATGTAGCTTCCATCATGAGATAAATGAGAATGATAAGTGTTTCAATTTTCTAACTTCTATATGTTTTTCAACAATGAATTCCTCAACAGCCAATCAGAACCATTCTCATTTAAGATGAAAGATAGACAAAACAGCTGTTTCATCATCTAAACATATTCCGCGAGGCCTTTCGACGACTCTCGTCAAGCGGTACGTCGTATTTACAGACAAATCATGGTAAAACGTTTATATACAAATTGAAATAAAAGAAAGTAAGTGAGCTAAAGACCCTGCATAAATGACTTGCATAAATGGCTTGCATAAATGACCTCATGAGAACTAATGCTATTTCACCAATTATGGCTCATAAGCTTAGATCAAAAGGCACTTGCATTCCAAGAATGTATGGGCTGCCAAAACTTCACAAAGCTAACTCGCCTCTTAGACCAATATTAAGCATGACTAATACACCCACTCATAAGCTCGCCCAATGGCTTGCTAGTATTTTGCCACTAATTCGTGACGCAGTAGCAAAATTCACTATCAAAGATTCTTTCGATTTTGTAAATCGCCTTCGTTCACTACAGCTAAATAACAAGCAGTTTTGCTCTTTCGACATTAGCTCGCTTTTCACGAATGTCCCCTTGATGGAGACAATCGATCTCATCGAAATTATACAAAACAAATTCAATATAGAACTTCCGATCAGCTTTCCAAAATTAAAAACTTTAATTTTGATTTGTACTTACAACATTCAGTTTGTTTTCAATGGAAAGTATTACTTCCAAAAGGACGGAGTTGCTATGGGCAGTCCACTAGGCCCTATTCTCGCTGACATTTTTGTTGGCTATGTCGAAAATTATACTTTCATTAAAATTAAGAATAACAGGCCCCTTCATTACTTTCGCTTCGTTGATGATACTTTTGCCGTTTTCAGCATTGACGCTGACATCCCCAAATACCTTTCGGACGTAAATAATTCTCATCCTAATTTGTATTTCACATGCGAATTACCCCAAAATAGGAAACTATCTTTCCTTGATGTCAATACAATTAAAAACGACGATGATAGCTTTTCTACTTCTGTATTTAGAAATTTCACTTGGACAGGCTTATACCTGCACTTCTTCAGCTTTGTTCCTGCGTCTTACAAACGCAATCTTGTTAAAAATCTTTTTAATCGTGCACGGCGTATTTGTACTGCAGATCAATTATCTTCTGAGTTTAGGCTTATTCAGGAGACGTTGCAGTCCAATGGTTATCCATCCCCATTCATCGAGAAGTACAGCAGACCAAGACAAGAACAGGAAACTGAATATGCCCCTGCAAAGAAGACTGCTTACCTGATGGTGCCGTTCCTGGGCGAGAGATTCTCGAACGAACCCAGAGCCAAAGTCCGTGCGGTAACTGCTCTAGCTTTTCCAGCTATCGAGCCGAAGTTCGTGTTCATGACAAGAAGGGTTCCGGTGCGATCACTGAAAGACATGCTGCCACTCAATTGTTCGTCTGACGTCATTTACCAATTTAATTGTGACTGTGGAGACAGTTATGTTGGACGGACTGAATGGTGGTTGGCAAAACGAGTGGACGAACATCTTCCGGCACGGCTGATGAACAAAAGACCTCGACCAAGATCATCAGAGCCTCCCAGCAGTGCTGTTGCAAGACACGCTCTCAATTGTCCGCAGTTCCACGTCACACGTACAAAGATGTCGTATTTCAAGAAGGTCGCCAAAGCTCGTCACACAGTGTTACTTCCATTCCTAGAGGCGACAATTATCAACGTCACAAGACCTCAATTGTGTGTGCAAAAGCAAACAGTGATGACGCTCCAGCTACCGTGGTTCTGACTTGACTTTTGACTTTAGCTCACTTACTTTCTTTTATTTCAATTTGTATATAAACGTTTTACCATGATTTGTCTGTAAATACGACGTACCGCTTGACGAGTCGTCGAAAGGCCTCGCGGAATATATTTAAATGATGAAACAGCTGTTTTGTCCATCTTTTATCTCAAATGATACTTCGGCCTCTCGTTGCATTCTCATTTAGACAAGGACTAACCCAGAATTAAGTAAAAAAAGGCAGATGAAGCAAATAAACATTTATTAATCAATTTACAAATAATTTAAAAGCTCTTCGGAAGTCACATTGTCCCATAGGCTCTCACAGTCAGTACAGCTACACTTAAGCTGCCTCAAGCGCTCCTCCGCTGCAGCCAACACACCAAAGATGTAGTTCCATTCTACTTCATTCCGGGGGTTGGGATGATGGATTATACCATCTCCGTATATTATGGAGATGGTTAATGTCTGTTTCCATTTTCACATCCCTTGTATTGTATTGTAGGCATTTCCACCGCACATTTAGCCACACCTCCGCGTCCTCTTTATCCGTCGACGACAATTCTCCTCCTTTTCATCCGTCGGTAATTCCAACTTTGGAATATTGTCAAGTGTCTTATGCTTCACCAACTTTGCCTTTTTGGGTGTAGGTCGGCAAGTTGGTGTTCTTGGTGCTGAAACTGGCGATTGAACAGAGACTGTTACAAGAGAACTCATGACTTTCAAATGAATGTCCTAAACTTGATTTCTTAGTTGCTTAAGTATAAGCAAGCAAACAATCAAAAGGAATAGCCTATGAATGCTAAGCATGGGAGTATATAAAGAATGAAATAGACTAAACTTCATTCGATATTTGAGACGTATTACCACCAATCGAACTTTTATCTCCACTCACATATATATTATAACGTAGCTGACGTATCCTATTTTGGTTTGAGTCAATTACTACATTCTGACTATCAAAGTATCACATTTTGGCTTAATTTCGTTGAAATGGCAAGTTAAAGATTTCATCACTCATCTCCCTTAAACGTTAGGTTAATAGCATTTTTCTCAATTTCAGGCATCTACTTCATCATCAAAGCCCTCCCTTCTCGAGGAACCTCTACAACTGTTGAGTGAAGGTAGGTTGTACAAATAAACTATGACTTTAATAGAGATGATAGAATGATTTCTCCTCCAGATGATGACAGTTACAATTCAAGTGTACAGTCGCGGGAAGCATCCAAAACATGTGCTGATTGTGGGCACATCTTTACGAGGAAACGCGATCTCACCCGACACATCAGACAACGTGTGTCAACCTAAACCATCATCAATCTCCCGAGGTGAGGATGATTCTATTCAACATGTCTCCTTTACTTGCGACTTTTGTTTCCAATCTTTTGAAACAGGTTTTGAATGATATTTATAGCAACAGCACCTCCTCTATTCGACTAGCTGAAGTATCACTCAATAATGTAGTAAGAAATTACCATATGGAATCCTCAGAAACTATTGCTGATTTTCCGGAGTGGTTCCATCAAAATTCAACATTGATAGATGCGCTCTTTCATAATTTAGAGCAGCCTAGAACTAAAGCGCTGATCTACCTTAAAATAAAATATGTTAAAGCTGACTATCATACTGGTAAAATAGTACAGAGGTTGGAGTTTTACATACCCTCCTCTCCTGCTACAGAGGTAGTCGATAAAGAAGCTTGGTTAGATTTTCACATCCAAGGACTAAAATCAAATATTGGTAAATTCAACGAGCGCGGTAGTGGTATAATTTTTGATGGCATAGAATCTGCCAAGTTTAAAATTACTCTATTAGAAAATTACCGTGGACGAGGCTCTTTCAATCTTCCAAAAACGTTAAGAGATAGGAATGCAGTCATTTCTGTAGATTGTAAATCACAGTGTTTTAAGAATGCGGTATTATCCATTCTGCACTATCATGATGTACAGAACAACCGTTTCTGTAAAAGCAAATATCATCAATGCGAGAATGAATTGAAGTTTAATGACTGCAATAGCGAAGACATGAAATTTAAAGATATAGAGAAAATTGAAAAATTAAATGAAATTAAAATAGTTGTTCACATCTGGCAAGAGAGGCTTAAGGGTGTGCGTTACAACAACCGTTCATCAACTTATGATCGGGTAGTCAATCTCCTGCTAGTATATCAAAATAATAGTGAAAATTGGCATTACTGCGGTATTCCCAAAGTGACTCGACTATATTTCCACTTAACATCTAGAAGAGGAGAGTACTTCATGTGTGACCGTTGTATGCGCCCCTTCTGATTAAAAAATTAATTTCAAACACATTATGAATGGTGTATGCGAGGTAAACTGCAAATAGAACGCATGCCCAAAGATAAAGAGTTTTCATACAGAGAGAATGGTGATGAATTAAGTCCTCTTCGTGTCATCTATGCTGACGTTAAATGCTATATTGATGATAACACTCATAAAGCGGCAGCCATATCATGTTATGAGGTATGGCATGATTACTTCAAAAATGAAAATAATAAAATGCACGTCTAGCAAGGTGAGGATTGTATACATAAATTCTCACAATTCCTCGAAAGCGCTGCCAAATTTCAGTAAAAATATGATTCTCAACTCCAACGCAGATCATTGAATATGTCAGCAGATGATCAAGTAAAATTTGAAAGTTGTGAAGCCTGTGCAAGACGTAATAAAACGTTTGATGAAGATAAAATCAAGAAAGTGCGCGACCATGATCACATCACTGGTAAATTTAGAAACGCGCTATGTACAAGATGGAATTTTTCACTGAGACTGAAACGTCGTACTCTACCCGTTATTTTTCATGACTTCAAAGGTTATGACTAAAGCTGAATAAATTTGTGGGCAGCTTTCATCTGCTAATGCTGTTTTAGGATCTGTCCTTTGAGAAAACAGCAGATTCGCCAAATGTTTATTTCACAAAAAGTTAGTGATCTTGTGTATCTTCTTTGAATTGCAAGATACCCGTTTCTTGAAACTTTGTGACAAACACGGAGAAATTAGTTCAACAACAACATTGGTTGTGTATGATTCGAATCAACTAAACTAAGAATTCAAAAATGTCAAAGATAACACAGTCATCAAATGATACCATAGAACTAAAACGCACAAGCACAAATCCAGGGCATGAAGGAAGTATCAACATTATTAAACTATGGACATGGGACTATTTACAACATCATGGAATTCGGAATGAAGAGTCAACTATCACAGATATCACTACGTTGGAATATCCTGCCCCCCTTGGGCCGATGCGAGATCGCCCAAATTAGGCAATAACAGTTCGTCACATGTATCTTCTTCTATCAAGTGTAATCTTTGAATAGGTCTAGTAACCTCACCATTCTGAGTCCTCAGTCGAAACGTTCGCACTAGACCATCTTTACCTTTGATTGCCTTGGTGATTCGACCCAAAGGCGAAGTTGGTCTGGTTGTATTGGTTTCAGATATAAAACAAGCGTCACCAACTTTCGGCACTGCTTTTTCGGAAGCCCAGCATTTTCTTTCAGACAAAAATGGCAGATATTCTCTAGGCCATCTTTGCCAAAAATGTGTGAGTACCACTTGAAGATGTTTGTACCGTTTCCCAATACATATATTATTCCTTCGATTTTCTTCAATTACGGGACGTGTCTGTAAAGGACGACCAAACGCAAGGTGAGGCGGGGTTATAGGATTCGAGTTTGTGGGATCACTTCCAACGTACATTATGTTAGAGGACGTTGATTAAGAGACGCTTCGATATCAGTCAATAATGAGTACATCTCTGTGTAAATTAGGCATGCATTACCTAATATTTTTTGGAGAGGTCCTTTCAACGAACGATTCATCCGTTCATAAAACGCTCCTCTGTGGGGACTTCGTTCGACGATAAATTTCCATTTTATGCCATTGTCAACAAGAAATTTGTTCACAGTTTCTTCTTGCAAGTGATTTTCGATTTTTTTCGATAGAGAATATCGTATCATTCCGTTTACCTTCTTGAACGTTCCTTGGTTATCACTGAAGATCGTGTGACACCAGCCGCGGCGATTTATCATACGGCGAAGTGCAGCTAGGAACTCTTCAGTTGTAAAAAATTAGTTAATTCGAAATGAACCATCCTGCTGTGAGTACATGTGAATATACAAATATACGCCTTTCTCGTTATGCGCTTCTTGTAAGATTTAAGATGTACCACTCAAGTAAAATCTAGACCAATTTCAGAGAATGCAGGTGAGACATTTACTCTTTCCTTCGGCAGTATACCCATTTTCTGTCCCAGAGGTTTGGTATTTGCATAACGCTTCGGTTATATTTAACTCCTTTCTTCTTCAGTTCTTCTTGTAACTCAGATTTCGTCATAGATGT
The DNA here is from genome assembly GCA_907163375.1 of Prostheceraeus crozeri. Lineage (NCBI taxonomy): Eukaryota > Metazoa > Platyhelminthes > Polycladida > Euryleptidae > Prostheceraeus > Prostheceraeus crozeri. Next base: position 40,775 of record CAJQUW010001716.1, read on the forward strand.
GAGCTTGCTTCTTACAACAGAAATGAATTCCTCAATGGAGCTAGTTGCAGCTGTATCTACCACACTTGAACTAGTCATACTGCATTCAATTGCACAGAAATTGTATAACAAATTGTATAGTATAGTACTACGTAGGCCAACGTTACAATAAGTATTGTATGCGCATCACACAATATTGTATTCTCGCTAAATTCACGATGATATTGTGAGTAGGCTATAGCAAAAGAAGTTTCGAGAAAGATAAAGCTGAATAAATTTGTGGGCAGTTTTCACCTGCTAATGCTGTTTTAGGATCTGTCCTTTGAGAAAACAGCAGATTCGCCAAATGTTTATTTCACAAAAAGTTAGTGATCTTGTATATCTTCTTTGAATTGCAAGAAACTCGCTTCTTGAAACTTTGTGACAAACACGGAGAAATTAGTTCAACAACAACATTGGTTGTGTATGATTCGAATCAACTAAACTAAGAATTCAAAAATGTCAAAGATAACACAGTCATCGAATGATACCATGGAACTAAAACGCACAAGCATAAATCCAGGACATGAACGAAGTATCAACATTATAAAACTATGGACATGGGACTATTTACAACATCATGGAATTCGGAATGAACAGTCAACTATCACAGATATCACTACATTGGAATAATGACAGTCATATGATAATAAAAGGTGAGTTAGGAAAAATGAAAGAGTGGAAGTTAAGTGTGATAGCTCAAACGAGAGAAAAGTTCATGACCATGACAGCAGAAGTGCCAGTTGATAAAAAATAAAGAAAAAAAGACAGTCTATTTTGATATAAAATTTTTAGATTGCCATCAATTCATGGCTTCATCACTAGCATCTCTCGTTCAAAATCTTAAGTCTCTTCCACTAACTCACAATTTGAAGAAACAATATCCTAACTTGACAGATGAAGTCATCACACGCCAAGGAGTGTTTCCATATGCATATTTTAATAACATTTTTGAACTTAGTCAGACTTCTCTTCCATCAATAGATAAATTTAAAAATGATTTGACTGGCGTAGACTGTAAGGTAAAGATTACAATCATGCTCAAGTTGCATGGACAAAATTTGATTGTCAAACTTATAGCGATTATATGATCGCCTATCTAAAATTAGAGGTTTTTTCTGGCTGATCCATTTCAGGAGTTTCGACGAGTGGCATTAGAAGAAGATAAATTAGATCCTGTCCACTTTGTCAGTCTTCCAGCCATGTCATTCCAGTCTGCTTTTAAAATGACTGGAGAGACCATCCATCTTTTGCAAGATCCAGAGATGTATAATTTATTTGAACGAGGAATTCGCGGTGGTCTCACATTTGTAAATAGGCATCAAATAAAATCAAAAATAGTAGATGATGATCAGATTCATCTAAAGTACTATGACCAGAATAATTTATATGGTAGTTAACTGTCCAAACCACTACCTCACTTTTAGCTGGTTGTTAGCTGGCTTTTAGCTAGGAATTTAGCTGGTTGGATGATAGCGAAATTCAGCATTTCTGCAACCTTTCAAACATACTAGCTATTCCATATGATGGTGATTGGGGATATTATTTTGAGATAGATCTTGTCTATCCAAATAGTATTAAAAATAAAACTGTGGATTTTCCACTTGCACCCGAATCAGGTGAAGTGACTGAAGATATGTTTTCGGACTTCATGAAACAATTTCATAAAGATTTAGAAGGGAGTGGACAGCCAAAGTATAAGCCTTGCCGTAAACTTTGCTTACTCAATTTGATAAAGAAAATTATTTAGTCCACTTCTCTATCCTAAAATTTTATTTAGAAATCGGCATGAGTTTAGAAACAGTTCACCGTATTATCAAATTTAGACAGAAAGCCCTTCTGAAACCTTATATTGATAGTAACAGCCAGAAACGTGCACTAGCCCGAAACAATTTTGAAAAGGATTTCTATAAATATAAGAATAATAGTCTTTTTGGTAAAACGGTTGAGGACGTTAGCAAGCGTATAAACTATAAACTTGTGAATCATAATGATAAATTTCAAAAGCTAGCGACATCACCTCTCTTTATTGATAGAGATATTATAGATGATGAGTTGGTTGGTGTTAAAATGATAAAATCAGAAATAGAGTTGTGCAAGCCCATCTACATTGGACAAGCTGTATTAGATTATTCCAAGCTTGAAATGTATCAACTCTTCTATGGAATACTGAAACCATGCCCTCTAATTAAAGACGTGCGTTTGCTGGGTGATGATACCGACAGTTTCTTTTTAGGTATCGCTGCTCAGAAAGAGTTAAACTTCAATGAAATAGGAAAATCTTTAGAAAATTATTTTGATACGTCAAATTATCCTACAGATCACCCACTATGCTCTACCAAAAATAAAGCAAAATCAGGATGCTTTAAAGATGAAATGGCAGGAAAGGAAATTAAGGAGATGATTCTTCTTCGTCCTAAAATGTATTCTATGAAACCAAAAGACTCCAGTGACAGCATCAAGCGCGCAAAAGGCATATCTAAATCGATTGTTCTAAAGATGAAACATATGGTCTATAAGAAGGCCTATAAAAATAAGAACATAACGTTTGTCAACATGACCATCTTAAAACCGAAGACACATGAGGTAAAAACTCATACATTTAGGAAGCGAGCACTTTCAGCGTGGAAGTATAAGAGGTGTTGGATAGGACATAACAAATCCCTTCCACATACACATCCTGACACAAACATATCACCACCCAAAAGAATTAAACTCACACTACCACATTCAGGAGACGTGTAAATAGATTCATTCTCAAATCAGTATTTTGATGATGTTTTTGTTGATATTCATTGTTCTTTATGTATCGCGTTAGATCGCACTTCCTTGTGAATATATGCCTACAGTAAGTTCATTCCCACTATATCTATGAAGACTTTCCCACTTTGTCAACGCTTCTTCGAAACACTTTTTCATACATATCTTTTTATTTCAATACAATTTTACAATGACTACTTTGTTTTCCGAAACACTAAAACTATGAGGGATTTAGTATCTTTGACATGGATGCACTCATGTGAACCATTTGTAATTTTGAGTGAAATAGACGGGATAGTTTGTTTGATAACAGGATGGTAGAAAATAGGTTTAAACATCTTTCAACAATTCCATATGAAGCGTCTTTATCATGAATGAAATCACGTAAAATGTATTCCTTTTTCTCACCAACAGAAATAGCTGAAATCAAATCACTTTGAATGTAGAGATGTTGATGTTTATCAAGTGCCATTGGTGTTCCTACACCAATCGTGTATGAAGTAACAAACTTATCTTGTAGCAATGAAGAGCCAGAGTTTTTTCAAATTTTTACTCAATTGACATTGGATGTGATCACCCAGCTTCAGAACAGCACTTTGATTTTGAATTGAAAACGAAATGTGATGCGTCTTTGCATCACATTTACTTTTCAACACTTGCTTCAACTTATGTTGTATATATGGATTTATGACATGAATAAAGTTTTCAACTGTACTGTATAGACGCGGCATTGTATTGATACTAACTTTAGTTTCTTGATAAGATTGGTAAATTTTCTTGATGCGATCACCATAGATGTCCACCCACCATTCATCATTAACTGAATCAGCTTTAGTGTGATATTCATGAGAAGCATAAACCATACCGCATCCAATAATAGGCGATACATGTCTCACAAAATGACGCAAGGTTGGAGAGAAATAAACTGCAAGTTTGTCATTATATTTCTGAATAATCAGCTTATCCTTCCGAGCCATGACTTTCTCTCCATACTTCTTACCCACAGTCTCATTCCATCGATTTACTAACTCAATAAGTGACAAAGGCTTGACACCACGCTTTTTCAAAATGATGCGTTCTTCACATTCTGCAACATCTTCATCAAATATTTTAAATTTATAACGATATTTGAATAAACTTTTTTAACATTTGCAATAGCCATTGATGTAAGATGCAGACTGTGTCCAAAACCGGGGTGTGGAGAGAATTCATTATCCAACCTCAATGTAAGACCTTTATTAAAAGAGTGAAAACGATAGAAATGTCTCCCACTCCAATGATAGATAGTAATCTCATAAACTTTCTGAACCCTGTTTTTCATAATAGAAGCATTGCCACTATTGAATGCCTTAATGATTTTATCTTCATCTGATGATCCATAATAATCTGATTCTAACTGATTCCATTCATAATTGCACTTTCCATCTGATGTTCAATTGTATGGAAACTTGAATGCATTATTCATCGTTATTCCATCATGGGTGCGAGGAGTCAACACCATTTCTTCCAATTCATTCACATTCTGAATATTACTGTCATAACAAATGCTGGAAACACCTACTTCCCATTCACCTTCTAGAAGTAATGGACGATTTAATTCTACTCGATAGTCTGATGGTTTATTATTGGGAAATGTATTCATGGAAGCATTACTGGGTAAGTAAATTAGAAACGAATCCTTTTTTTCACTTCCCATATCATTCACATTGGAAACATGTATTTCCACACTTTTGCATTAATTCTTCATTCGGAAATGGAATGTGATACTTGTCACAGCATCTTTATGAAAAGGAATCAACGCACCAGCATCGTCATAAATTGCAATATCAATCTGTGGTATATAGTTTGATTTCAGCTTTGTATAATGCACTTTCTTAAAAGTATGCTCAGATAGAATACTATAGCTTTTTGGTTGGTAGGGTATCATTGCTAGAAGTGGAGCTTCAACATCTCCCACACGTGCATCTTCACCAATATTGGAATATATCTGAAAATAGTTAATACGACGCGACAACGATATGCTCGCGCTAGCTATTGTTACAGTACCACTTTCAAAAGTATTTTGATCAAATCCCAAAATGTTCATTACGGTTTTGTCCATAATCAACTCAATATCTTTCCCACTTACACTAAGAAACAGAACACCATCTTTTTCAAAAAAGAAATATGCTGTTCATTAATCAGTTCATTCAAATAATCTATAACCAATTTCACTGAAGTGATAATGTGAGGTGTCAACACTCTTGTTTTATGTAAGATACCACCTAAAGGCTCTACACACTTTCTGTATAAAGATACGGTCCATTCTGTATCAAATTGATTTGACCTTTCACATGGCAAATGTTGCATATTAAATTTTCCATGAAGAGCTACAGAACGATGTCGCAAGAACTGATGAAAATCTTCTGAACAAACCAATACTAGATCATCATCACTTAGTTTACTGATTACGATGTGATTAGACAATTTGTTGTAAGTTAATGTTGCCACTTGTTCACCATCTACTCGAAGGAGATAATTAAATTTCTTCAATAATGTTTCAGGAGTCATGTTCGTCTTTCTTGCCTTAATCACTATCTTCTTCACCAACGTCTTTTCATTTTTCGGAATAAGATCTACATAATACGCTTTCACTTTATAAATTAAACTTTTACAACCTCTTGGATAGTAATTAGCTTTATAATTATCATAGTTTGTCAAGGCGCTAGCAAAGTAACGCAAATCATTTCTTAAACTCGGAATCAAAGCAACAATCCAATCTTTATCAGCTGCATGATACGTATAATCACATTCACCATTGTGGGGAGGAAACTCGACAATGTGTCTACATGCCTTATTCAGGAAATCAAGAACGAATTTTTTACATGTTGAGAAATCTTTCTTTGGCCATTGTGGAATGCAAACTCGACCTCCCTCTTCACACTGACAGGCATCTGTACGTCTCATATTAATAGTCATCACTTCATGATCAAAAGTATAGACACAGTTACTGTGAACAAGTCTGCTGACGCCTACTTTCCACTTTCCATTCAGTTGTTGTGTATTATCAATGGGAGTAGAAAAGATAGCAGCTCGATTACCAACAAATCTATTTGTTGCCACATTGCTAAGCAAAACATGATAGAATGACATTTTCATTTCGGTGATCTATACATTACCAATTTGCATAACATCATGAAGACTTGTATTTTGGACTCTCTACAACATATTAAAGTTGATCGCGATGGAAACGTTCATTTCAAGAATTCTTGTGGAAATACATCGAAAGAAATTACATTAACATGGCGACAATTTTTCAATCTTAATGATATCATGAGGGATTCAGAATATTTCAAAACGTTGAAATTCATCTCCTTGGGTAATCAAGTTTGGCTTCAACATCACAGAAATGGAATTCAAATCCATCATTCTCATCTCTCCATCTATTTCTCATTTCGCAAATGTAATTGGGAAAAATATAAAAGATGTGTACATCGCTCCATTATGTCATTCATTCGACTCGAGTTCATCGCATTGCTACGCAAATCTTATTCAGACAACATCTTCAACACAATGTCACACTCCATCATGAAGACTTGGAAATTGAATTTCCTACAATATGTTGAGATTGATCATGAACGAAACGTATGTTTCAAAGATTATACTGGAAATGTTAGAAGAGTATTTGCTTTATCATATCGACATTTTCAGTCTCTAAATCATATTATGAAGGACTTGAAATACTTCTATATGAAAAAACATTCACGCAAAGGAAATCGCATATGGTTGCGACTTAACAAAAACCAACTTAACGAAAACCATATTGATCCCATCCGTAAGAATTCAACAGCTTGTCCTTAACATAATTCGGCACAAGAAGCCAAAAAATCTTTGAAAAAATCGGCAATAACGAAATAGGTCTGGCATCCTTGTAAGAGGATGAACGTTTCTTTGGCATCGGTACCACATTTGCCAATTTTCATTGAGTAGGATAATAACCCGAAATGGCAGAAACTGCAAAGATGTAACTTAGAGGTTCAGCCAATACGGATGCGCACTTACAGATAAAGTAGGGCGGAATTCTGTCGCTTCCAGCAGCCTTGTTCAATCTTACTTTACTGAGCAAGTCAAAAGTTGATGGAACATCCAGATTCAGATCCCAAGGGTCAGTGGATTGTGACTGGATCAGAAAATCATCAATATTTTCAGGACCTTGAAATTTGAAATGAAAGTCATTTTATTTGCACGCTGCTTCCTCAATCGATTCAAATTGGTTTGTAATCCTATGCAGTGCATCTTGAGATTTCAATTTCTTCCCTGATATAAGTTCAGCAGTCTGCCATAAGTCTTTCTTGCGGCTGCGTATATTTCGCTTCCAACAATCTTTAGTGAGTTTTATTTCTTCTTGAATTTCCACCTTCAGACTGTTATACCTCTGAAAATTGCCAGCGCGAAAAGCTGCATACCTTAGATTGATTTTATTTGAGGAGTTAACCACAGCTTTTCTCTCGTAGACATCTCAACGTAGGAAAATGGTCTTGAATTCAAAGCGTTCATAATGACTTCGTAGAATCAATCACATTTATCTTTCAAGGAGATTTTGGAAGTATAGAGTATATACCAAGGAAAAGAACTGATGATGCTGATTGCCTTGTCGACATTACTTCGGCGAAAATCATATACTTTGTGAATGTTTGTACATTTAGCAGACAGTTTATGGTAAAGTTCTATGAGTACACTTTTATGATCAGCAGTACCGACGCTAGGTCCCACTATAGGATCCTTGTAACAATCTTTCAGATATGAGTCCAATAATATTTTATCAAGAACAGCAAACTTCCTTGTAGGTAGATTTACCACTTGAGTCAGGCCCAATACCTCTAACATAGTAGAACATGGTAATTGATTTAGATCTCCAAGCACAATTAGTCTTTGAGATGCCGATACATCACCCAAGTTGTCAAATGAGCTTATTATGTGATTACTGATATTGTTATAATCAACTGCTTGTAGATTCGGCCGAACGTAGATGAGGAGGACAATCACTTGTTGGCTTGGTAGATCTAGCCATAAGGATTCGATGCATTCAGGAGAATTCGGGACATCAAGGATAACACAACGAATTTCACATCTCACATAGAAACAAACCCCGCCTCCACGTCTACCATCCTTTCGATCACATCTGTATGGAGCACCATAATGTGGTATACAAAGTTCTTCATCTGTGATATTGTCAGTTAGCCAAGTTTCACACAATGCTATGATATCAGGAAGCATTGAGCAGGAAAAGTTTATCAGTTCGTCTAATTTTTGACGTAATGACTGCACGTTCGCCATAAACAATGAAGGCAGATCGCGGGAATTATCTTTGTGTACAAAAAACCTTTCTGAAAATTCTTTATCGAGCTTCGCAGTGTTATCTTGCCTTTGTAGAGCACAACGTCGATGACCTCATCCCTTCTTTTCCTCAACTGCTCTCGCAATTCTTTATTCCTTGCTTGTTGCATAGGAATACGATCTGGGTTTACATATATGGACTTAAAGTTGGGGTAGGAATGCAACGACGAAGATTTCCTCAAGATTTTAATTTTGTCGTCAACGATCTGAAAGTTAACACACAAAATGCGCTGCTCTGCACCCATCTTTCACCCATCCCTTTACCCAGTCTTCCAACACGCGAAATCGTTGGAGGGTCAAAATCTAGCGTTTGAAAGATCCCTTTCACCTTCTGAGTATCCAGTGTCATTCTCTCTTCAACTGATCCTGACTTGGATGCAGGTAGTCCTGAAATAATGACATTACGTCCCTTCTGAATTCTCAGTTGAGCCTCATTTATGATATTATCATTCATATCCTCAAAACTACCGAAATTCTTTTTCAACTCTTCATGCTCGTGTAATAATTTATCATACTTGCTCTGGAGATTTTCTAATTTTGCAATCAAAGAAGTTACTTTATCAACAGTTGGACTTAAAACATTTTGAATTTTTTGTTCAATTTTCTCATAAAGGAGATCTGAGTCTACGTTTTGTTGTCGCAACTCAATAAATGCTTCGATCAAGTCCTGCTTGGTCAGGCTATTTTTCTTTGATCGTATATCTGATTCGTCAAGCAGAGGTAATTCATCCGTTATTGGCATGACACAATACGAATTGATATACGAGAGACTGTATATATATTTTTTTTGCTATACGATTGCGAATAAAGCTCTATCTGACTTGTCCTTCGACTTCTTCCTGACAGAAAGTTTAAACGCCTATACATTACAATTGGTAGCAGAGTGTGGTTATAAATAATATTTATCCTTGTTCAGTCCAACATTGAAGTGTAGAATACCCGCTCAGCTGCGTTCAAAGAATCTTTTACTGTGTCTTTTGCTCTTGCTCGTTTGACATCTGTGAAAGTAATTAGTCATGGCGTGTAGGTACGACGACGACGATAGTGAGCCTCTGTTCAACCCCGACTTCTTTGTCGAAGAGAGTAGGTCCACTACCACAAACTAATGGAGCACATACATAAAGTCTGTCAAACCTCGCATCTTCGCATCTTTGAAAAGGGTAATGACAAGCATCAATTCCTTTCCGACTTTGATTTTTGGGGCAAAGTTTCCAAGCTCCCCGAAGAAATGAACTAGGAGCATGTGTCTCTTTATCCTCTAGGAAGCAGCGAGAAAGTGAATCCCTTTCAGGCTACCTGACACATTTGTATTACCTGGCTTGAGAGATAAACATTCCTGTAGTTTTCCAGCAAGAAAGAGTTCGGGAAGTTTTTCTTGAGGGTATTCGTAGCACTGCCTTGCAAGACAAAATCTTCGATGACGATCTGATTTACGAATTGAACAATCCAAAGGATGTTTTGCGCCGAGCACAATATCTTGAAGATATTGTAAGGCACAGGCGACAGCATGTTCGCGCTATTTCCTCAGGAACTGCCTAGTCCAGAATCTCTCATGAATATGCCTATCCCTACACACGTTCCATTTCCAACCAGCAACAATCTGAGTTCCACTCAGAAATGCAAGAACTGTGGTGAGACTGGTCAAGTTGCTTGAAGCCCCGGAAATGCTTCCGTTGTCGAGAAGTAGGCCATACGGCCCGAGACTGTCCGATTAGAAACGCCGGAAGTTTGATGTCCCCTCCTCAGGGATACGCGTAGGGAGGGTTGGTGGTGGCGAAACCTCCTCTACTGAATTGCCAGTCCACCAAGCACCAAGTGTATTCCGTTCCCCAGTGAGCATGGCCACTCAGTGAGCATGGTCTGCTAACTCAGTTCCACTACAAACTTGTGATTCCCAAAGCCAATCCTCCAACAAGAAGCCCGATCTTCGTGTGAATCTCTGTCTCCGCGACTCGTCCGCACCCCAGTACCCTTCAGTTGTGACTCATCTGCAATCTAGGTTAGCTTTCGGTCTTATCGATAGCGGTTGCGAAGCCACATTGATTGCTCAGGCGTTGTTATCTGGGGTTCAACCAGATTGCGATCGCCACATAGAAGAATCGGTGTACGGCCGATTGGTAACAGTGAGCAATGAACCCTTGACCATACGAGGAAGAATACAGTTGTCTTTCAAAATACGAGTCTTTGAATGTACCTACCCCTTCATTGTGGTTGACAGCTTGAGTCCTTCTCTTATTTTCGGTTCTGATTTCGGTAAAATCTATCGTTGCAGCGTCAATTACGCAGATGACATCTTTGACATTTCTAGGGCTGCTTGGCGTATTCCTTTGATTGGCCCGGATACCTCCAGTGAAGTCTGTTTCTCTTCCCCCAGATTCCGAGACTGTCTTCTCTTGTCGAGTTGCAAACTTAATCTCACCTTGTTCGAGCTCTCGCCCACTTCTGTTTCAACCAGTTAATTTGCCTGAGGGCATAGAGTCATCAGAATCCCTAGTTCACCTTGATCAATTCGGTCGAGTCCCTGTGCAGCTTGTGAACACTAATCCGCATGAAGTAAAGTTGAAAGTAGCAGGTGCAGTAGGCCAGGTAGAGTTTATTCATGATACACAAAATGCTATGCCAGAAATTCCCTACAAGGTGTTGCTGAAAGTTGCGTCAGCATCAGCGTCGCCAGAATGGATAGATCAATTTAGATTTGGAAGCGACCTTTCGGGGGAACAGAAGGAGGCCGTAGTTTCCATTCTGTTAAAGCAGCACGCAGCCATCTCCAAGAATGCTGATGACTTAGGCAGCACGGACGTCATAATGCATGACATCAACACAGGCACTCATGCCCCTCTCAATCGCCCACCTTATCGGGCCGATCCCATTAAACAGCAAGCTATTAACCAAGAAATCGAGACGTTGTTGAGGCTAGGTGTGATTCAGCCATCGAAGTCCCAATGGTCTGGCCCTGTCGTCCTCGTGAAGAAGACTGATGGGCAGTGGAGGCTGTGTATCCACTATAGGGCTAAAAACGAAGTTACAGAACCAATCAGTTATCCCATGTCGAGAATTGATGACATCTTTGAATCCCTACGGGGAGCCAATTTTTTTGTACACTCGATCTGAATCCGGCTTATTATCAAGTAAAGGTTGATCCCAAGGATGCCCCTAAAACAGCATTTGTCACGCGTGATCTCCAATATCAGTTCACTCGAATGCCTTTCGGCCTCAACGGAGCGCCCTCCACATGTCAGCGTCTGATGAATTCCCTTTTGAAAGACCTACTTTTCAAGTCAGCTATTGCTTATTTGGATGACATAATTGTATTCGGTTCCACATTTGAAGAAACGCTCTAGCATTTAGACGAGGTCCTAGAAAGGTTAGCGAAGTCCGGGGTCAAGGTGAAACCTACCAAATGTCACCTGTTTAAGTCAGAAATCCTTTTTCCTGGTCATACCATTTCTCCTGCTGGAATCCACACCGATCCTAGTAAGATAGAGACCATCAAATCCTGCCCCCTCCTTTGAATGGGAAGGAAATCAAATCTTTTTTAGGATTAGTACATTACTATCAAAAGTTTGCTCCAAATCATTCTCAAATCGCTTCCCCTTTGCGAAACTTAGAAATAGCCAAAACGTGGAATTGGACAGCTGATTGTGAAGATGCCTTCCAGAAAATAAAAAATCTCTTGACCACAGCACCGGTATTGGGTTTCCCCGACTTCAGCCCTGAGGCCTCCTCGTTTATATTAGATTGCGACGCATGTGATTCTGGTATCGGGGCAGTACTATCACAGGAACAAGGTGGCAAGCTGCAACTTATAGCGTTTGGTAGGTCTTTGTCGAGGGAACAGTGATCGTATTGTCTAACTCAGAAGATGTTTTCACTCGTATTTTTCATGGAATATCACCGAGAGTATCTCATTCCTCTACCATTTATCATTCGTACGGACCACAGTGCTCTGCGGTGGTTGAAAAAGGCCCCATCATTACGAAATGACATGTTAGTGCGATGGAACACGATTCTTCATAATTTCACGTTCGACATTGACGGCGACATTCTTGGGCGACTTCAGGAGTATGATTTCCAGATTGTGTACCGTTCCGGCAAGTATCATGGCAACGCCGACAGTTTGAGCCGCAGACCCTTCAGAAAAGCTGGACATGAATAAATGCTCATCATGTAACCCACAAGCTGCGATACATAGTCAGTATCTCCCCAGCGAAACTAGCAGAATACTGTCACTGCGTTTGGAAACACGCGAGGCTCCGCATCATAAGAAGTCAGAACTTACTCGAAGGATAGCTGCGGTCACTCGATTACCGTTATCCGCCGTGTCCACATCTGAGGGCTTCAGTGCGGATAATGCCGACTGTGAGAGCTCTTTTAACCCACCTGAAATCACCGATACTCCCATATTGTCCTCCAACGTTGACATAAGAGCGGCCCAGGAAAGCGATTTTGATTTAGGCCCCGTGCTAAACTGTCTTCACCGAGGTCATCCGAAACCCTCCAAACCAGCCCTGATGGCATTCGGTAGGATCACCAGGATTCTTTTCAGCCAGTTCGACCAACTTGAGCTAGAAAATGGGATTCTCGTGAGAAAAACAAGAAATGCACGCCAAATAGTCACCCCGTGGAAGTTGCACTCTGTCGTGTTGCACGGTGCTCATAACCAATCTAGTCACGGTGGCCTGCGTCAAACTCGCCTTAGAATCCTGAAGAAGTTTTGGTAGCCTGATAGTACGCAAGAAATCGATGACTATGTACGCTGCTGTCTGGTATGTGCTCAAACTAAGAGAACAGGACGTCACCAGGTGGCACCATTGCAACCCCTACCCAAAGGACACGCCAACCAGGCTGTCCATACAGATTTAGCCGGGCCTCTAATCATCGAAAGGCAACGTTTACTTGTGCGTCATGATCGATCGGTTCACCTCCTGGATGGAAGCCATCCCTATCCCAGACAAGAGGGCACAGACAGTAGCATCTGCTTTCGTTCACCAGTGGGTCTGTCGTTTCGGTAAACCCGAGCACCTGTATAGTGACCAGGGCCAAGAAGTTTCCGGGAGCCTTTCGGCGCCAAGTATTCCCACAAGCTGTTGCTCCCAGCGCCAAGTATTTTCGTTGAAAAAAAGTCATTTTTCGATTTTTTTACTTAAACGTGTATTTTTATCGTTTACTTTCTATTTTTTTATCCTGCGTTACTTTTATATCATTTTCATTAACGTAAATTGTATTTTTGAGAAAATGTGGCCATGGTTCTCAAAACCGTCGAGTAAAGAAAGAACGATAGGTTCGGTGGTGGTAAAGCTCTCCATAACTGGAATTGTGCCGCGGCCGCAATAAGTGATAAACTTCAATGCATATCCAGTTTTGCTTTCACAAAGGAAGTACTGCTTTATTCCCCATTTTGTTGGCTTATTGGGTAAATGCTGCCGAATGGAAAGTCGTCCTTTGAATCGAATCATGCTTTCATCAATTGTAAGGTGTTGTGACGGGCAGTATATCTTCTCGTACTGAGATTGGCAGATGTTGATCAGATGTTTCACTTTCCATAGGATATCGTAATTTTCGTCAGTTTTTTTCGGTCTTTCAACGTTATTGTCAGCAAAATGTAAAAACGACAGCATAAGTTCAAAACGATTTCGTGACATCACCATCGAAAAAGGAGTATGAGTCAGCCACCAAGTTTCCCAGTAGTCCTCCAGTTCATTTTTTGTTGCTCAGGCCCATTGCAATTTGTAAAGCTACAAATGCTTTCATCTCATCAAGGTTTGTGTCATTCCATGAGTTGAAACGAGAGCACTTTGGCAATTCAGCGGGGCAATCAAAAAATCCAATGCATACTTGTTAGTCTGTTCCACCATAAGATAAAATGCTTCGTCAGGAAAAAACAAAGAAAAGTAATCCACAGGATCGAAGTCAGACGTATCCACCAAGACTCCTGTTCTCCTTCTAAAAGGAGGTAGCCAGTGAGATACATAATTGTTACTACAAGATTCCCATCTTGTATCCGATGAACAGTGCGAAGTAGGCCTATTGGAAACAGGCTGGCCACAGAATCTTGCAGTTGCATGCTGATTTTGATCACCATCAGACTCAGAATGAATGTCAAAGTGTGTATCTGACACTTCACTATCAGAATCTTGTATTATATTGGCAATTTCTTCAGCGGTAAAGCTTCTCGTGGATCTTCTGGCTCGCGATGAGTTTGCCATTTCCAATCAACGGTTGAAAAGCACTGCCTCTTACTGCCTTTGACTCTCACCAAATGTGAGCGAAGCTCAGAGCGGCACAGCGCTCGCGAATCGATCAGGCAGTGCATTGATTGGCAGCAGGGTAAAAGTGCAAACCGCAATAAATGTGACGAAAACACCGGCAGCATGATTGGAATTCGTCACACGGCCACAATACCAGACAAAAGCATAATAGAACAATAGAATTGAGTGTTTAGAAACTTGTCGACTTTAGTCGCCAATGGCGCTGTATGGGTAAGTCGACTAAAGTCGACAATGGCGCCGAAAGGGAACTTAATGAATTCCATATGCACTGAGTTAGGAATAGAAAAAATCCGCACATCACCCCGGCACCCCCAGGCAGATGACAAAGTAGAGCGAGTAATTCAGCAGTTGAAGGCCGGTCTTCGCACTTATCTGGCAGACAAGGAAGGCGATTGGGAGGATTATCTAAGCCCTGTTCTTCTGAACCCAAGGACGATCGAGAGTGCTAGCTCTGGGTTTACTCCCGCGATGATGACCTTGGGAAGGGAACTGCTCCTACCTTACGAATCCATGATTGACCCTTGCTTCCGTGACCCCTCTGACCCTCATGAGTTCCTAGTTGAGATTCGTAACCAGCTGCACACTGTTCACTCCATAAAAATTAACAATACCATAGAAAGTCCTAGAATGGAAATTGCATGAAAATTATGGCACACGCCGGGGGAACTGAGTTGGGGCAAAATGCGACTTGTGTGATCTGGCTTCCATGTTTTTTTGATCGGCATTTATATTTATCAGGCCGACTCTTGATCTGGATTGTTGCCTCTTGTCCAAAGACCATGTACTCAAAAGCAATAGTGAATTTACAAAATGCTGCGCCGACAGGATGACAAAGAAGGAAATCCTTTTAAACATTCTGTACGTTCATCATTTTGAAATATCGCTCCGACAATCTATCAATAGTATAATCAGACTCTTATACAACTTGTAATGTCAATTTACAGAACATGCATAACTCCAGCTTGAAATCAGAGGCCAAGAAATCTTAGAGTATTCATTTTACTTTAAAGGGTTCCCCTGTTCACTAAATCTGAATAATTTTCAAAATCTCTACATGCATTCGAATATCAGCTTCCAAAAATATTACATATGTCATTCAATGATTAATTGAAAAGTTCCAGCGACATTTCATTTATTTGAGAAATGATTGTCGGTAAAGAAACTTTCAATGTGTTTATTCCAGAAAAGCGTAAGGTTTCTTAGCCGCTTGAAGAAGAAATTACCCAATAATTAGATTTTCTATCTGTGAATTCTTCAGATGTTCTTACAAACAGCACACCGACCACTTTCAATTATGACTTTGTGAACCAATTTTTAATTCACATTCCAATATTGAAAAATTGGAGAATAGTTGTCAGTGACTGCTACAAATAGACACACTATATTAATCCATGGAATAGTAGGCTATTTCACATGAAACAATGCCGCCATCTCACTTGCAATTCTCTTCATGAAAGTCCTGTAATTTACTGTCAACAACTTCCACAACCAACTTGGCAAATAGTTTCACTGTTATGCAATGTTTTAGATCGAATCTGATCTACAAACCACAGATTTTTCCATGTGCCATCATTTTACATAGGCAAGATATCAAACTTCCATTCTGGTGTACTATTATCCACTTCTATGGTTCACTCCAAAGCCAGAGTGTCTTACACTCGAGCTCAGCGCCAACAGAAAAGGCATTTTGATACGAAAGTTCATGGCGATATGTTCAGAGTAGGTGATTGGGTTTTCATAAGAGGTCAACCGAAACACACATTAGACCCCTCACAATTCGTAGGCCACTACCGAGTTACCAAACGACTTTCGGAGACCCTGTATGCAGTTAAGCCGGCGAGAGGAGAAGATGGCGAAGTCGTGAACCCGCGTTTGCGTCAACAGGAAAGAAGGGTTCATTTCAACAATCTTCGACCCTTGCGAGCTCCAGGGTTTGCACGAATACGACAAAGACGACACGAACGTTACGAGTGTGAATGCCCGTGTCAAGGTCGAGACACAGCGGTGGACGCAAGTGCCCAAGTACCTGCATTGCGATCGGAGAAGAACAGTCATCACTCTGTTGCGGTTAGTGGCGGGTGGGAACTGACCAACACGTCACCTTCGGACGAGGGGAATGCGATGCGCTGGACCAGAGGCCTGCTTGGTGATCGAGCGGAAAGCGCGGCCATCGACGTAAAGGGAAGAGGAAGCGCTTAATTCGATTCCAACCGGCAACAAGTGTTTGTGACTAACGATCGTGAACATTCGACGGATTTGACTACTTTCCGGGCTGGTTACAAACAACAAGCAAAGTCAGAATGAAAAATTAATAAACTACAAGCATAGCCATAGCGGCCAAGATATTTACTCAATTAACGCAACCAACACCACAAACTAATGTCAATGATCCCAAAGGATGCGCACTTCAGTCCCCATCCTCCTGCATGCCCTGCAACGGACAGCAGGCTCTCAAAGTTGACCAAATTTCACGGATTTTACGAATTTTGACCATCTCCTCTACTAATTTCAAGGATGGCCATAGCGGCCAAGATATTCACTCAATTAACGCAACCAACACCAGAAACTAATGTCAATGATCCCAAAGGATGCGCAATTTAGTCCTTGCCTTAGTGGGAGGAACGATCAGCTTGCTTTTGGTATATCAAAGCGGTTGTAGTAGTCGAAGGATGTCATTTCAAAAATGGAGATACAGAGAAAGATTCAAGTCATAATACTTTTTTGGAAGTCATAGTAAGGATATGCTCTGGTGGCCAAGGGATTGCAGTTAGTTTGTTATGTGTGACGTCTGCATTATATTTCAATCGTGAAAGAAAGGATGTCGGTGTATCAATAACGCACTTGTTCTAAGTCAAAGCATTATTAAATTCATCTGACTGATATTTCTTATGTTGTGAATTTAGCAGGGTTTTCGTGGGGATTGATATTTGAATCCACACCCCATGCCCACAGAAAAACCTGTGGGTATCCTCACAGAATCCCCCACAGGATAAGCCCTTAATTAATATGTTGCTCTTGTTCGTACAGAATGATTGATGTCCAATATCTCCATCTTGGTGGAACTTCTGCACAGGATTCAACGATCCGAAGGCCGTATTTGACTCCAGAGATGCGGAATGGGAGTCCTCGAAGAAAGTCACCGACTGCGTGTTATAAATTTTATGACTTTTCTTTTCTATCTTCGGTATAGGCCTTTTGCTCTTTAAAATTGCAGCATTTTCTATCATTATTGAGCCTTGATTCTGACTTGCCACCCAGAAATTATTGTACCGAAAAGTTAACTAAATGCTTGTTTAAGTAAGGAATAGAACCCGCTATGCACACGTATTTGACTCACAAATTTACATTTGCCTGAATGAATCATTTGGTTGCATTAGCAGATAGGTGTTATTTACCTATCTCGACTGATTCGTAGGTGTTTGTCGTCTGCTGCCAGCTTACACGTACAGTTTACAGTTTCTCATTCTGCTTTTCATTCTTTAATGATTCATGAGACATGACACCCTCTTTCCATAAAACTACCATAACTTAGTTTACCGTAAACGTAATTCTATCTCGAAATGTTTCTTTTTAATAGTATGACGACATTGTCTTTATTTCTTTGCTTTTATAGCAAATCGGTCATTGATCAGCTTGTGTTTTTCAAACTTCCCCTTTTACTCACTTTGGATTTTTGGTTCACTTACCCTAGTTATTGACCATGTCGATCCTACTTCATTTCGCTACAGGACTGCTTCAAGGGTACAATTTTTGGATTACTGTTCCCTTTAAGGAAACACGTTTGTATAAAAATTCAACAACTACATGTAGAATAAAGGAAACATGGCCTTATTAAATGTTGAGATCAAATATCAATACGAGTATGTGCTTAGTTCTGCACAACACGAGCATTGCATAGGCATAGTACGCCATTTTTATAATTCGCTATCTTAAAAATTCGATGTTTCTTCTATTTGCCTTTTGCCGTTCGCAGTTTTGAGATTAGCTGTTATTTGATTCACTGAGCAACCGATTTTTACTGCAAATAATTTTAAGTGCATTTATTTGGCTGTTTTGAAAGATTATATACGAGTTTCACGTGTTTCATCTGTGAGAATATAGTCCTGGGCTGCAAGTTGTCATTTGGGGTTCCTAATGTGAGGATTTTTCATTCGTTTGGTTATGCTTATAGAGGTGCAATTTTCGAATAATAGGAAGTTCATCAACATACAAAAATAGGATTGAACAAAAATAAAAAATATTCATATGTTGCTACGCTGCCAGTACTTCAAAATGGTCACTCTATCACAAAAAAGTCACTTATCAAAAATTCTTATGTAGGCCTTCACTATATGTTTGCAGTCTACCAATGTGTGTTATAGCCATCGTTTATTGCTCAGTGGATCATGCCATGTTCATATAAGTGAATATTCCCCTTTTACATTCGTTAATTGAATTAATGTAGCAATCATTGATAATTCTATCTCCATCAATGCCGATAAAGAAGTAAAATATCAAAGCGAGTTTGGTATTTATGCATCTCAAGTCTAGAATTGTTTCGCAGTAGAAATCGACTATATACACGTGGTGAAGGAAAAAGCTTTGAATAAATCTAATCTACTAATATAGATATAGATTTCGCTGTTTCTCTACCACTCATGTCACTGAATTATTGCACAGAATTTGGAGGATGTTGACCCATTTGTGTATGGTGATGAAATGCAGCGCAATGAACCATTTATTGAGGTACACTTAAGTGTGCAGTCAAGGATGCCTATCAGATGAAAATGAAAGTTGTGACAAGTCGTGGACAAGTGAAAAATCTGAACTTTCATTATAAATATGACTGCAATGCGAGTAGATGGCTTACAGTTGAATGATTTGGTGTGAGAAATCTTTATCACACTGTTCATGTATTCGACGAAAATCATTCAACATTTTCATGTGTCTTGTTTTGTGGGCTGGACCCAACAGGTCTTCTATATCGTAATTAGTTTAAAATCTAGGTTGATAATGATTAATCGCATTCATCACGCAAGCTTAATAATAGCACAAATAATTTTATCAGAGTTATTTATACTATTAGAGCTAATATTTGCGATTCTCCATTCGGCTCTGCAGTAAAAGAAACTTGCAGAATTCGTCCACTTCAGACGTCCTTGACACACCGGAAATCATTATCATCCAAAATTATTGAACGTGTGTTGCTAATGTCAGGATGATCAGCATTTTGATATTTCATGCATTTTAAGTGGGAGATGGGTAGGCTGCGTAATACTTTGTAATTCAACTTCGAAGTTGATTGCGTGATGTGATGTCAGTTCTGATTGCTTCTAGTGAATGTCAAAAATCTTCAGAATCCCCATAGAAGTGCTATGGGAGCTGTGGGGATGGCCTCAATAGCCATTCCCACCGCATACCCACAGGAACCATGGAATTCAATTATGCTCTCTGTACTTCTGTTATTTGAATTAAGTTTTAATCAAAGTAAGCGAACCTTTTTGTTATGCATTTCTTGTTGCACGATAATATACTTTCCTATACTTGGAATATATATCATCGGAATCATTCCCATTTACGATGGGATCACAATTTAGATGAGTTTCTAAACTAGAAGGATATTTTATGTCATACTTTTCCTTGTATTCTTCCTGCAGGGTATAGTGATTGAGATTCTTGGTAGCTCGAACTCTTTCCATTTGTTGGAACATAATGACCTCCTTGAACTTATCTATAAACTCTAAAACGTGGCATTTCTTGCCAAGGAAATCTTTTATGGTTGGCCTCTTGTCTATCATTTCTAAATAATTTGTCGATACCCATAGCTCTTAATTGAGACATACTGTTATCGATACAACGACTTCCTTGATATTGGCGAAACCAATCAGAAAATGACTTTGGGTGGGTAATATTTAATTTTTCTTCATTTGCATCTCACTCAGAATACAATTGCAGCAATCGTGTAACATTATCATCGGCATACATAAAACCTTTCTTCTCATGAAATATACTCATTGACATAATTAATGAGACAAACTATCATTGGCTTGAATTGAAGTTTGTTTCATTTTTTTCTCAGGTATGATGCAATATCTCGCTTTCAATGTATTACCATTCAACACATTAGAGAATGGAGAAAGATCTATGGTGGTCAAATTCCAAATTTTGATATCGATACAACTGTCACACTTGCTTTTACAAATTGAACATAAACGTGAACTGAAATCCAGCTTTTGTAAAATAAAATGGCACACGATCAGTTTACCAGAGGTATGGCTGTTGGAATGATTCGTTGTGGTAGAAGTTGTGCGAGTGTTGCCGAAGAGCTGCAACTATCGAGAGTCGTTGTTTGTAGGTGGTGGTGTCGATGGAAAGCAGAAGGAGATGTTAAAAAGAAGAAGGGATCTGGTCGACCAAGAAGGTCTGCAGGAAAGACAGACGCACGTCTAGTTTTAGCTGCAAAGAGGAATAGATTTGTGTCAGTCCCAAAGCTAGTCGTATACCTCAAATATAGACTGTAGCGTTCGAACGGCTTACCGAAGCTGGAATTCAATCGCGACGACCAGCTGTCCTAATTCCATTGAGTTTTGAGCAACGCAGAAGACGAGTTGCCTGGTGTGATGCCCATCGCTCATGGAATGACCATCACTGGCAGAAAGTCCTGTGGATCGATGAATCGAGATTCACTCTGGATTTCAATGACGGTCGTGTCAGGGTGCATTGTCTTCCAGGTGAACGCTTTGTCCCATGCTGTATTAAAGAACACGACAGATATTGTGGTGGAAGTGTTATGCTGTGGGGTGGCATTTGGCATGGCGGACGAACGACAGCAGTCATCATCAAAGGCACGTTGACTGGAGAGAGGTATCTCAATGAAATTGTGCTTCCTGTTGTTGCCCCAGTGGTCAGGGTGGAGGATCTCGTCTTCTAAGACGACAACGCAAGACCACATCGCTCCTCGGCTGTCATTGCCACTGTTAGGAGATTGAACATTCAAACCCTTGACTGGCATGCACGCTCACCTGACTTCTCACCTATTGAACAAGTCTGGGACGAGCTTGGGCGGCGAGTGAGAGACCGCTTTTGACTTCCACCAGTGTCCCTGAAGACTCTCTCTGAAAGACTGACAGAGCAGAAGCTTCTCCTTGAAACATCCTTCATTCAGAAACTTTCGTCATTCAGAAACCTTCATTCACTGCTTCCGCTTTGAATTCACATGTGGTTTTACCACTAAGTCATTTAGTCTTTAGTCTTATCAAGCTTGAAGTATTTCAGGAAGATGGGACCTTGTTTCATTCTCCTCTATACAAATCTTTAGGTGTACTACTATTTTTCTGATATTACTTTCACTGCGATTACTGTAATCAGAGCAAGATATTGCATAGACGTTTTGAGGAGCTATCTCCCTCCTCACATTCTTCCTGCAATCTCTGAGATAAAGGAAGTACTGAGACTTCTTTCTGTCTAAGTGTGCCTTGCGAAGGTCAGCTGTTGATAATAACGCTGTCCTGGTAAACATGGATATCCATGAACCATATCCATCAACTGTGAAATCATTTCGAAAAGAACGGTTTACTAGGAAATGACTATCCGATCGGTTATACCTTGTGGAACACAGTTCATGATGACATCCTTACAAGCGGAGGTTTTTTGCGCATCCTTTGGGATCATTGATATTAGTTTCTGGTGTTGGTTGCGTTAATTGAGTGAATATCTTGGCCGCTATGGCCATCCTTGAAATTAGTAGAGGAGATGGTCAAAATTCGTAAAATCCGTGAAATTTGGTCAACTTTGAGAGCCTGCTGTCCGTTGCAGGGCATGCAGGAGGATGGGGACTGAAGTGCGCATCCTTTGGGATCATTGAAATTAGTTTGTGGTGTTGGTTGCGTTAATTGAGTAAATATCTTGACCGCTATGGCTATGCTTGTACTTTATTAATTTTTCATTCTGACTTTGCTTGTTGTTTGTAACCAGCCTGATACAAACAACAAGCAGTCAGGATGAAAAATTGATAAAGTACAAGCATAGCCAAAACTTCGGAAATACAAGGTAATCAAACCAAACTTCACACACGACATAACCACAACAGGCAATAGCGCAATACCACCAATCCTTTAGGATCATTGACATTAGTTTGTGGTGTTGGTTCCGTCAATTTAGTAAATATCTTGGTCGCTATGGCTATGCTTTTACTTTAGCAATTTTTCATTCTGACTTTGCTTGTTTGTAACCAGCCACCTTCAGTGATTCGGATACCGATCCGTGTGATATGCCGTACCATCGAGAACATTCGACACACTTGACTACCTTCAGTGGCTCTGAAACGGATCCTTGTCAATTATCTGTGACGGAGCCAGTGGAGAATGAGTGAATTTTTTCGATTCCTGCACTTACTGAAAGTCTTCAATGAGCAATCTCTTCTTGCAAAAGTGTTTAATTGTCTTCCTAGTGACATTTTGTATTCTATGTACCTAATACGTATATTATTATATCTGTATTATAGCTGTGTTATATATTTGCTTTGTCGAGTCTTTTGTGTTCCGTCTCTAACCGTCCCCAATTTTGTGGTGTAGGGGGAGTGCAATGAGTGACGATGTTTTAATAGGATCTTTTTGAGCCATGTTTAAACCGAATAAAAAAAGTTTCAAAAGAAAAGCCTGTAAAAAGCTTGTTAGCTGAGTTCTCGTTATTTTGCTACACGATTGCGAATATAGCTCTATCTGACTTGTCCTTCGACTTCTTCCTGTCTGAAAGTTTAAACGTCTATACATTACACTTTCATGACTTTTTCGAATCAACGGCTTCAGAAAATTCTGGACCTTCAAACTCTAGAGAAGTGCAATCGCTGGCTCCAATGTGCTTATGTAAGTATGATTTCAGTGTCTGAAAACTGCGAGGGAGCGATAATGAAACTCAATCATCAAAATTTTAAGCTATATGATTCACAGTGCTCTGCTCACGAATTTACTACATTTTTATGTAATGACAATTGCACGGAAAACAAAATAGAGCCAGAACCCAACTATTTTGGAATGACTTACTGTTGGTAGATGATGGGCGTAGTGACTCTACGATAACAAAGAGCAAAAGCCAGTGCGATAACTTCATGGTGATATAAATGTTTTCTTAAGTTTGTGTGGAAGTTATGTCGCTACCTTAAGTCTGTAACAATAATATTTTAGGAACAACAATTAAATTTAAATGCTCACATCGTATAACGAATAGAAATAATTTATCACGCTTAAACAAAATAGCATGACTGATGCTTTTCTCTCTTAATCAGACTAAAGTGGATGTTCCATATTCATTTGAAGTCAAACTTCCACTTAATTGAAAGCAAACATGTGGATGTAGCTCTTTGACAGGAATGTGACGAAAACGCAGAAATGCAGAATGTTTCATCATTGAGGTCTAAGCTTTCTGTTGTATGGTTCTTGTCGCATCATCGCGTATTGTTTTTGATAGTCTCACCTACAGCTCTCAAAATTATAAATAGTGGAATGGAAAATTAAGAATCCTAGCAATAGTCAGAGACACTGGCGCAATCGTGACCATTTACACTCCAGCATCGACTCGAAAGTTGATCGACTCAAAAAATCTCAGCATACATTTGTTATACATCAGGTATACATGCACAGTGAACATTATTATGTCAAGAGATTACTTTCCAAAAAACATTTGATCACTTTTTTGAAAATATATTTATATAATGTAGCTGCAAAAAATGTAATCTAATAATGCTACGGCTTGTCCCGGAGAGCATTGCGATAAAAATGCTATGAAGCTGTCACTTCGATTTTTCCTCTGGACAATAAAATAGTACTGTTATGCTACTATTGATGCCATCATAAGTAGTACACAATGACATAGTCCGTGATACTTTATGAGGCTGAAGCGAATTTCTCTGACTTTAAAAAATTTCAACTGACAATGAAAGCCCCATTGTAGCAAATCTGGAACGTTCTCTATAAACGCCGAAGTTGAAATTCAAGGGTAACATGAATCGAATAATTGCCAAGATGACAAAGTCAGAAGCATGGAGTCATAGAGTAGGGATGAGTTTCGACCATAGAGTAGGTAGGCTATATTAGGTAGAGTGGTAACTCCGCATTTAGTAAATCCCAAATGTGTATACATTTTCGATTTTATTAAATGAACTCAAGGGGCATGCAGTCGGAATTGTTTCCAAATGTTAGATGTGCAAATGCTTGCAGTTTTGAAGAAATTGCAACGGAATTGATTGAACATGATGGTATAATTCAGAAGGAAATGATATTGTTTTTCAGATTCCGTGTCATGACAGCCTTGGAGAGGTAATGTTTGTTGAATAAACAATTCGATGGCCTGCTATCCCGATTAACCAAAATCTATGGCACACCTATAGGAAACTTCCTACGGAATTATTGTAACTTTCCTATAGCAAGCAGTGCTATTGCTATGGAGCTCCATCCATGCTCCATCCTATGGCTTTATTGGGAAGCTTCGTCCCATTGAATTTTAGGGAAATCGGTTCCTATTGCCTATTGGCCCAGTTTGTCCCATAGAATTGTGGGAAATCCTGTCCTATTGAATTGTGGGAAATCCTATCCTATAGAATTGTGGGAAATCCCGTCCTTTTGTATTGGGAATTTAGTATTTTTGGTAGGTCCCACCCATTATTGATTTCTAACTTCGCCGTTGCATAGTGACGTTTGATATGATCAAGAGTATCAGCAATAATCAAGCTAGCTTTACTGATTATAATGCTGTTGACATAGACAATGGCAATAATCAACTTGAAACGTACATGAGACGTTTGCACTTTCCTTTAAAGCCCCTTACTATTTCGGTGAAACTCCTGCCCAAAGAAAAATTAACTTTTGAAATATAATTGTAGCTATCTCAGAAACGTTAATCTGATAATCAGTCTACATTATGTATAGAGCATTATTATGAAGCGTATTTCATGATCATTCATAAAACGTCATTATTCACAAAAAACATTGATTTTTTATCTTTTATTTTGTCTTTTTAGCATTTTTGATTCACTGTAAAGTTTCTTGGAGATCATTTTCCACACTTCCCTCTGCTACATCGGGTGGTGATGTTGGACTAGGCCTGTAACAAACAAGAGATGAATGATAAATATACGATAAATAATAAGTTAATGACGGAACATAAACATTTTGTATAGATTAACTTCATTTGAATGAAAAATAATGCAAACTATTCCAGTTGAAGATTATTTAGTAATTGTTATTTTTTGAATTTACATAGAACTATTGAATATTATAAGTCTTTATGCAATTCGAATGCAATGCAACTAGAAAACAGAAATTAGTTTTTCTAGCATTTGCAATGCAACTTGTGGTGCCACTGGAATTACAGGATTAAGCATCATTTCTATAATTGATAGAGTTTTTGCTCCTAAATTGTCGCCTTCTTTAGCAGCATCAGAGAAGAGATAAGGTAAACATGAGCCAAGCTTCACAAACTATTATTAACTTTAATTTTAATACCAAATTGAACCCCGTCAAAACTTGCGTATGTGTGCCTATGGTTAGGGGAACCGGGCCCATGATGGAATGTTCCCTATGATGGAATAACACCAATTCCCACGAATCACGATAAGGTGACGCGAAGCCAACCGTACTAATTGTTGACTTACTCATTAAAATCACGCGACAGTTTTGACAGCTCCATCGCTTGCTGGGGGATTTCAGTCGGCTGCCGTCGCCGAGCACACTTGAGGTAGGTGACGATTTGTCTTCGAGATAAACTTCAATTAGATCTGTCTTTTCTGCTTCGTATCAGAAGTAGGTGTTTATCATCTTAATTAAAATAGTAGATCATCTAATATTACACAAAGGATAGACAAAAATGCAAAACTGCACATAGTCTGATTGGTAGACTCACTACATAAATGCTACCGTTAAGGGTATGATAGGGTGTATGTGTGAAGGTATGGTGGAACGTCATTCCATATCATACCCGTAATGCAATTGTTCTAAAAATTTTACTTTTGATCGAACTAATTCATTTCAATTACGTAAGGCAATGATTATTTTGACTCATTTAAGATAGTTTATTAGGAATGCAACTCATTTATGATGTTTAGCTTATAGCTTACTATATGCCTATAGCTAGCCCTGTCATAAACTTTATTAGGTATATCAATCATAGGCCTATTATGCAATAATAGGCACACATCAGCCATTGGAATATATACTACATCGCATAGCCTACGTAGCCTATGGCATTTTGGTCAATTCATTTTGGCTTAGCTTTGTCTTTATACAGATAGATAGATAGAGAGCGTTTATTCAAATTCAAATGGGATGCTGTTAAGTTGTTATTTCAAATAAATTTGTATTGAAAGTGTCATAAAATAATATAATCTGACAATACAATTGCAAATTTAAAAAAATCATATGCTAAGGTGCATGACTTTTAGGTTGAGATTTTTTAGGTGCATAGACAGAAAATGGTGTAGGGCCTAGGGTCTTATTGGTTCAAAATATAGTCATATAGGCCTATACATAACTAACACCTGGGTATCTTTTTCCTTCAGATGCCTTCGAGTTACAAACCAAAGCCGGGAGCAAAGACTCGGTTCAAATGGACCATCGAAAATATAAGAGCAGCTGCTAACGATATGCGACAAGCCGGGTTATCTTATGCAGAAGCAGCGAAAAGACATGGCGTTCCACAAACAATCTTATTTAGATTTGTGAAAGGTGGTTCACAAACAGGGCAGCGAGGTCCAATGAAGTGTGTGCTTAATGAGGAACAAGAGCAGGCACTTGTCGAACATGTCTTGAAGCTCCAGACTAGGATGTACGGATGACACCTAGTGACTTAAGGAGGTTGGCATATGAGTTCATAACTCGCAATAATATTCCAAATCCATTTTCCCAGGAAAAAGAAAGAGCCGGTTATCATTGGCTTAGTGGCTTTCTCAGTAGACAAGCACTTTCTGAAGTATGCCTTCACTCCTGACAATATATTTAACGTTGATGAAACTGGGATATCAACGGTTTCCAACAAGCAACCAAAGATCGTTTCAAAAAAGTATGAAACAATTAGGAATTGTTGCATCGGGAGAAAAAGGCGAGACTACTACCATTGTATGTTGTTTTAACGCAACCGGAAGTCTATATACCCCGAGTAATGATTTTCAAAAGAAAGTAGCCTACATGAAAGACTCTGTCATTAAATGTGCTCCACAAGGTACTATAGGCATGACTTCACCGAACGGTTGGATTAACGATGAATTGTTCGCAAAATGGCTGCAGCATTTCATCAATCATGTCCGTCCAAACGAGAGCAAAAAAATTCTGTTGATCTGGGATAATCACCATAGCCACTGCTCACTTGCAGCAGTCAAAATAGCAAAGGATAACAACATCATCATGTTGATCATACCTCCTCATAGTAGCCATAAACTTCAACCGCTCGACAAGTCCTTCTTTTCATCCTTGAAGTCGAATTATGACAAAGAGTGTATGAAGTTTCTAATCAATAACCCGGGTCGAAGAATAACTCAATACGAAGTGGGTGAATTGTTTTCAGCGAGTTACATGATATCCTGCTCCATGGAGAAGGCAGTTCGAGGCTTCGAATCCTGTGGTATTTTCCCTTCAATGATGATATATTCAGCGATTCGGATTTTGCGCCATCAAATGTAACGGAAAGGACAGGTGAGACATGACTGTAAATTAAGTAATTTAGTCTAATTCCACATTAAAATTAGGTCAACTAGAATATTGAATTTAGGATTAAGTAGCTGTAACTATATAAAAAAATCAACTCATTTCTCATCCACATTGTTTGAGTAATGGGCTTTTACTGGATATTTTAGAGTTTAGGTGCAGTGCAGTCAGCCGCAATATAGGCAAAAAGAACATGAATTTAGAACTCTGCATTTGCCAATCAGTTTCAATTGAGAATAAAATGAATAGAATTAAGTTGACATTTAATAACGGTAGCAACAAAACTTCCGTATTAGCTTGTGACAAGTGGTGTCACGAAAACTGTGCCAATTTGGAGCTCATGGATGAGCACAGTTCTATATGTGACTTTTGTTTGAAAAAATGAAATTGTTTCACTGATTTGTAATCATTTGTTATACTGGCCTTGGACTAATTTTGTGTGATTGCCGCAGGGATTGAGATTATTGTGAGAGGTTTGATGCAGCTGTTCAAAAGAAGCCATTCATATTCTCGTCATAGCGCTGACGATAGTAGAGCTCATTCATCGATCGATGTTGACAGCTTATGATCAATAGCCCATTTCGATAAGCATCCATAGCCTACTAACTCCTTGGGACACGGGAATGTGTCATCCTTTTGAGCACATCCTCAATAGCTACACTACCGGCCAAATGTCTTGCCTCACTCTTTGCTTATCTGCTACTTTCCTGTATTTTTATTTTTACTTAAATAATATCAATCAAATAACTGAACTATTTTGCATAAAGTGTCTAATGTTGTTCAAGCAGCATTTTGATGAGTTAATCTTCATCTCCTGTCAAAGGCTGGTTGAGCATTTTGATAAAACAGGATCTTGGTGAATTATATGAGAATTAATATTATGAGGAAACTCCAGTCATATTTTGAGAATTACCTCGGATATTTTAATGATAAGCAACTGAAACGCAGCCGTTATACGAGTTATCCCATCTCCATTAATTAACGATGCTAGTTCATAAAGGTCGTGATTGCATAATTTCTTCCTTTGATCTGGATGCGCCAGTCGCCAGCCAGCATCTGATGCAGGAATCTTTCAAACTGAAATTACGCAATCAGTAACCGAGATGACTTGATATCTCTTTGTGTGTGACTTTATGAATCACTGCAATTCGTGGCTTTCTGCTAGATTAATTTCTCCACAGCGTCGGGCCGTTATTGTAGGTTTACACAACGAATGTCTCACGAATCGTCAAATAGCTGTTCGTGTCAAATGTGATCGAAGAACAGTAGAACGGATTATAAATCGTCATTTGTCAGGTGAATCGATTCTCCCTCGCCGTAAGTCAGGTCGTCCACGTACAGCAGCAACAACGAAGGATAACTCTGTGATCGCGAGAATGGTTCTCGGAGACCGCAGAGTTTCTTCTGCTTCCATTCAAGCAGAGATGCACCATCACGGAGTTGATCATAGTGTGAGGAATATTCGACGAAGGTTGCTGGATGCCGGGTTCCTTGCCAGAAGACCCTTACGAAAGCCACTATTAATGACAAAAGTGAAAAGATCCCATCCTCAGTGGGCAAGAGAGCACGTGGAATGGAAGCTGGAAGACTGGAAAAATGTACATTACTTTGGTCAGATGAGTCCAGATTCAACCTCTACGCCAATGATGTCCGTCGATTAGTACGTCGTCGAGAAGGAGAAGCTTTGCATCCGGAATGTATCGAAAGAACCGCAAAGCATCCCTCTTCTGTAATGGTGTGGTCCTGCTTCTCATGGTATGTTGTAGGGCGTTTTCACTTCTGTGAGTCTACTGTGAATCGAGATGAGTGTCTGAAGATTCTGAGGATCCTCAATTACGGATATGGCAAACTGGATTACGGTTTATCGACCGACGATATCATCTTTCAAGATGATAGCGCCCCGTGTAATCGGGCTCACAAAATAAGCTCAAAATGTATCTTTGATGTAAAATCATCATGAAAAACTAATATTTCTCATTACTTTTAGGTAAAAGCGTAGAAGGGATTCGAATTTTGCGTTTGACCGGCAATTCGCCGGATCTCAATCCTATATTGAGCATGCTTGGAAGAGGTTGGATGAGAAAGCCGGAGCAAAAGCTCCAAGAAGCAAGTCAGAACTTATGAGCTACCTTCTGCGTGTATGGAACAGGGAAATGCCACAAGATTTTATCCATTCGTTAGGAGTCTGTGCCACGCCGATGTCAAGCAGTAATTTATGCTCGCGGGGGTAACACTAACTTCTTACAGTTCATCAAAAACATGACACATTTTATATTAGACAAAGGTGCAAGTTGCAACGCACTATGTTTGTGACTCCTTTTGTATTCACTCGCATGCAATAAATTGCTTGTGTATATCAAAAAATGTTTTATGACATGCGAAGATCTTTTCAAATTTCGAGCCACTGGGGCAAAACTTTTGGCCGGTAGGTAGATCAAAAGATAGCCCAATTCTTTCTGTGAAAGGGCATGCGTCAATGCAGCTTGATTGTCCAACCAATTTTCTTTAACCCGATTTTCACATCACATGGCTGACACCACGTGCGACAACTCGCGTGATTTATAAATATCTTGCCCGTAGAGTAGAGTAGCAGCTCAGTACCAGTCATAGAGTAAGTATATACTAGGCCAGCAACTAGCCTACTACTTACTTCATGGTATTAATCAAATCCTCAATGTGTATGCAATTTAGAGTTTATTAAATGAATTCGAGTTGAGACCCAGTAGGGCCTAACAAATGGGAGACATGCAAATTGTTGCACTTTTGGAGAAATCTACACTGATCTGGCTGATCATGACAGCAATACAGAAGAATAGCATTTTTCACGTCATCCGTAAAATGTTCCTTTTAAATCAAAAATTCCATTGGTGATAACTTTAATATGCTCAGCCCTATAGTGAGTGGACCTATCGTATTTTCTTAAGCGTGATCATATTACAAACGACCTGCCACTCAAAGAGCAAAATATGATGATCAAAGACAATCGTAATTAACTTCAAAGGGTTTAAATGGGTCAGCAGTTATTCAGATTCAAGAAATGAAACATAAATTTAGTGAATAATAGAATCATGCCGATGAAAATTGAATTAAAAGCTTGAAATTTCGGTCAGAAGCACAATAAGATCTCAACTTTTCCATGGACTTGCATTATAATGTGGTTCAAGAAATGTTCTTGATGATCGGCTTAGCGCAAATCCAAGATAGATGCCACTTTTTCTGTCCACGCAACTTTGGTATTTGAAAATCTTTTTTTTTTGTTATATATCTATTGGAAATGATGATAGCAACTAACCTAGCATTGTAGTACACACGAAAAATTATTTCTGACGCAATGATCGCTCATTGGAAAAAACCCAAGCGTCCCTCAAATTACAGGCACCGTCCCCTAAATTACAACAAGCGTCCCTCAAATTACACGGATCAGTTCCTACGCACAACATGGCATAAAGCAAGAATAATTTCAGCTCTATGATCTTATATATTTTTACTATTGATTATGAATTGGAAAACGATTAGAATGTCGGCTTCTCCAGTGATTTTAATGGCTAAGCTAATAGACATTTTCATGTACCGTATATTGAAGCTTAAAAAACGAAAAGTTCAAGTAACAAAATGTCATCTCCAATGACCTTAGATCATGATATAATTTCTACAGTCCGACTTAGAGATCACAAAATCAAAAGGAAATTGATATATGCATGTAAATGTATTTTGACTAAAGGCCTTATGCAGCTGAAAATTATAGAAAATGCAGAAACGAAAACACATTCATCGTCTTTGACTCAGACTATCACTCACGACTATCAACGTTGAAAATCCTAAGATTTCGACGATTTTCGATTGGCTCAGTTAGTCTGCCAACAATTTCTGCTGAGGAAACAACAGAAACATCCTCTCGAATGCACCTCTGTATGTATATTGTTTCATGTACGTAACTTGAAATTCTCCGCAATCCATCAATTTTATGACTCTAGCCACGAATAACTTCCCTGTCGAATTGCGATTGTTAGTGAATATAGATATGAAAAGCCAATCATTTGCTTTGATCAATTCTGGATTCACAACAGTAACACCAGTGAGTGGAGATGCATCCTCCTCAATGGGCAAGCTCGCTTCATTCATGTATTATGTTAATGTTTTTGTATTGAAACAATCACAATGTTCATCACAATGACAGGCTAGCTCTTTTAGTACAACAACATTGTCTTCTTTTGTCCAACTGACGAAATGACATTTTGAAATACCTGAAACGGTACATCACACATATTACATAGGCCGACCTACCTCGATATAATTGCATGCATTCGGATGACGCAAAATGAGAGTGTTAGTACTTATGTCTAGGGCTAGGCCTATAATATGGAATAGAACATGCATATGTGATTACAAATTTGCAATTCTTGTTAAAACAATCTGATAATGGCCAATTTTTTAAAGAGACTGTACACGCTATTGTAGCTCTGCAATTTGTGTGAGCTGCCGGTACTTTACATGTATGTATATGGATGTGTATGCTGTGCGTTTCGAGCAAATGCATTAAATGATAATCCAAGACACTATCCCGTTGTGTTAAATGCAATCATACTTACTTTACTTGCTAAGAAAGCGTCTAGACAAACATCAAGCAACCAAACACATTTACCAACAGATGTGTTACCTATTTGGTGATAAATAATAAGCACATCATATTTATAATCATGTCATATAGTCCACGCGAGGAATTTACTCACCCTTCAACTGTGGGACGTCAATTTTCAATTGTGCTATGTTTTCAATGTACTCCGTTGTTACTACAGATGTATCAATCGACAAACCATCAGCATGATTCTGAAGATCATAAACGTCATCAAAAAACACTCCTGAAGCAATTGTCCTGTCCCATGTGCGCTTTAACACTGCGCCAACACCATCTGCGGCGCTTTTACCATGTCCACTTTCGCTATAATACCAGTCGAAAGAGTCTATGTTCAGTTCTCTGCAAAGCTTAGAGAGAAGAAATATCATGTATCGATTGCGATATTGAGAACTTGGACTGTCAGAAAATATCAGAAGCTTTCTGATGCTGCGATTCAATAATTCGAGTGCCTTTTGAATATGGGCTACGACGCCTTCTCCAGTTTTTCTTTTGTCAACGCTCAAAGTTGCAAAGCATCTTGGCTCTTCGTTTTTGGCATACCTTGATGAATTATAATTTGGTCATTTGACCCTAAATGTGCTGACTGTGCTTCGTTACCAAACTTCATTGTGCAGTTTTCACTGAAATCAATGAGAAGACAAAGCTCCCTAGGCTTTAATGATTCTTTAGAAAGTCTTATTTCCCTGTATTGATTGATGAAAGAGAAATAGTGGTAAGTGAAGTCTTTCATGGCTGTGTCGCATTTGCGAGCAACTTCATCAATAATTGCAGTCTCTTCAACACGCTTTGTTAGACCATCTTCTTTGCTGCGAACCCATTGATGAAATGATATCTCTGAAGGGCTGTACACAAATGGTGGCGAGCATAGAACATTTGAAGTACAATCTTGACATTCACGGGTACAGCAACTTATCGAAGATGGAGAGCAAACAATTTGTCTTAGGTTATCAAACAAATTGACTGAATCCATGATGCCACGGAAATGCAGACTTTTATAGTAGCAACCTTGGATTTTCGCATTTAATACACAAGCGAAGATCGCGATCATTCAATGTTGGTTTGACGACGTAATTAGGTCTCAAGCGGTAAAACAAAGACCGTGATACATGAATACTCAAACAGCGATT
This sequence comes from Prostheceraeus crozeri, assembly GCA_907163375.1. NCBI lineage: Eukaryota > Metazoa > Platyhelminthes > Polycladida > Euryleptidae > Prostheceraeus > Prostheceraeus crozeri. The sequence continues at coordinate 74,631 of CAJQUW010001716.1, forward strand.
CTCACAAATAAACTTTTCATAAAGTTCATCGATAGAGCATAGAAGATATCGTTTTTGGTGCGTCTCACCTCGAATCGACACGACTTCCTTTTTTTCTGACGCTGACCTTGTGTCGTCATCGCGATCATAGAAAGAAACGGTCAGTGAAGAATATGGATGACTTTTTCGATAGACTCTTGTGGTAGACCTGGCTATAGTCCTGATGTCAGTTCTCATCAAATCCCGTAGATGACTTTTTGCACCACGTTGTGAAATACATATATCCTTGATGCTTCGACCCACTTTTCTTCGAATTTCACATTTCTTCTTGATAGATTTAATTAATGCCAAATGGACGGTCAATGCTAATTTGGCTTTCTTGGGTGACTTCATTAATGCTTCTATGACAATGATTTTCATCTTTGTTTTCTTCAGTATGTGCGATCTCAGCCCTTCTTGCAAGACGTTTTCTTAACTTATCCACTATTCTCTTCAATACAACAGTTTTCTTCTTCAATTTCATCACCTTTTCTCTTGCGCACCTCTCTTTGTTTCGCAGCGTGTTGAATTCGATTGTTTCTCGGACTTGTGGACAAATATGGAGTTGCACAGTCATCAGATAAATATGTAGTGCAAGATTCAAGTGTGTCTTCAGCATTTGTGTCGTGATTAGAAGTAGATTTAGTCTTTGATCGATAGTTTCTCATGTATAAACGCTGTCTTCTCCTATCCAATCGCTTTTATCTCTCATCTCTCAGCAACTTCCGTCTGTGATAGGACTCACATGCCTGTTGTCGAACCTTATCTTATCTCTGCCCTCCTTCTTGTTTCAGCTTTTCACGATATCTTCTTTTTCTTTCACGAACTTTCTGCAGATGTTGTGGCATTTTGACAATACCAGTAAGTCAAGGCAATGCAGAGTTAGCGATGAGATAGCGAATATGAGACGCGATGAGACTAGTGAGAGCGACGATGAGGTACCAATGTCGTAGGCTATAGACACTGTATGTAGGCCTACACTGTCGAAGCGACGAACGTAGAGTGATACCGTATAGGCCTATAGACGGTATGTATGCTATCGAAGCGACGAACGTAGAGTGATAACTGAGTCTCACGCTAGAATGGTGACCTGTGAGGGAACTGCAGCTGCTGCGCACCGAGAAATATCGAAGCAATACGAGTCACACTGAGTTGCTGAGCCAATTAATAACGACATACCCACCATCTGTATCCAACTGTGATTGCGATGCGTCACAGAATCAGTCACGTGCAGCCATTATTGCTCACCACAAGTATTAGCAAATACATAGGCTGCCGTTGGTGCACACCACTGCTCTAAGTATTCAAACCAGCACCTCAATGGTTCTTTCGATAACTATGTTGGACCAGGGCAATGATAACTTATCAGCTACGATGCAATATAAGGCTATTCATCTCATCAAGATTTTGATGCATCCGTTTCAGTCGAAATTCATGGTTTTAGCAACATATCAGGGCTGGGCGCGGTCCGGTCTGGTTCGCGCGATCCGACGCTCAATCCGATCCACGGTCTGCAGACCGTGCAGTCCAACGCTCGTTCCGGTCAGAACCGTGCCATAGTCCTCTCAGTCCTATGATGCCTTAGTCCACTCAGTCCTGATGCCCATTTCTAGCACTTGAAATGAGCATTCAACTTCTTGTAATTTAGGGGACGTCCCTTTGATTACAAATCGTGCTATATTAGCATCTGTAGCTTTAGCCACAAAAATGAAATAGGATCTACTTGTACATTTCATTGGTGGACCATCCTACCACCCAAATGCTATAAATATTTACCCTCAAAATATCTCACTTGGTTGAAAAGAGAGAGTCCCTTTGATTACAAAATCGTGGTGAAAAGGGGATTTTTTAAATTATTTTCCTAATCCTACCAATGAAACTGATTTTTTATCTTGAAACTAATGCATCACGTTTATTTTCCTTCAACTTTCACGCAACCAATGCCAAAATTTACTCCTGAATATTGGAAAAGCTATCATTCACCGTCCCTTCGATTACAAATTTCATCTGATTTAAAACCAGACATTTAAAAGGACACATAAAAATAATACCCTGTGGAGTCCTAAACAAAAGTTGTGTGAATTCTCGTGTTAACTCGTCAATTTTTGAGGTATTTGCTATACAGAAATAGTGTAGTGCAATAAGATATGCAGTGTTCCTTGGTGTAGCATGATAGTAAAGTATCAAAGATTGAAAAGTGGACATACTATTTTTGATATTTTCATGAATATCTTTTTATTATTTTCAAATTGCAAAATTTAGCCAAAAAGTGAAACTGTGATTATTAAATTCAGCGCATGTGAATCACGGAAACATGTAATCGACCGATGAATCGATAAGTACTTTCTTTTAAATTATGGTGGACAATAAAATAAAGAAAAGTGTCATCTATCTTGGATTTACCCCTTAATTTCCGTTGAAATAAGACACCTGTTAGTAAATTTCCATACATTTTGATGTCCAATATGTTTCATGCTAGGCCTATGTACCAAATCGCTAGTATGTGCAAACACAGGAATAGTTTGCAAAAATGTCGCTTCTGAAAGTGACAAATACTTTTTTCTAGACTGGAGAAACTCAATCTTCGCAAAAACGGAATCTATTGAAATATTTTTTAATTTTGCTGTATGCTGATCATTTTGAATCCGCACTGCTGTTCAATAGTTGGCCTAACTAAAGCTCCTGATAAATTTAAAACTTTCTAGCAATTTAAAACTTTTCTTTGTTTTGCCGCCGTTGTCGTACTCTGATTCAATTCGCACGTCAACAGAACGTTTGCAATTTAGTTCTCCATGCTGACTATAACTGCAGTTATTCACTTGAATTAATTAGTGTTAGAAAGATGTTATAATTTATGATCACGAATATCTCGGTTTTATCAAAATGTTTGCACCAATCTGATAAAAGAAGTGAAAAGACGCATTTCTAAGTACATCGTTCTACGTTTATTATGTGAAAATGCCACAAGATGCATTTCTAGATACATACGTCGTTCTATAAACTACTGACATTTGTTTTAGAAAGAAAATTTCTGTCAAAATAAAAAGTTGTTCATCGCAAAACTGAAGAGAGCACATCTCAACACTTTCCTCACTGGACGGTTTGATATCGATTGATTAGTTAGACGATTCCTCGCTCATTGCCTTTGTCTGAAAAGCAAAAGAAAAATGGTTCCATCTGTCATCAGAATTCGGGACAGGTCGAAGGACATGCAAAAACCAATCAAGTCAAAATTGCGGTCATTCGAAACGGCTGCAGAGCAATGAATTCGCTCGATTTGATTTTCATTTATTGATCGATCAACGATCATGCTTGGTTATAGAAACGATCATTAGATCATCGATTGATCACATCGATCAACAGAATCTGTACACATGGAGCAAAGTTTTTTGTCTTTCTTAAAGTTCGTAAATTTGGAAACCGGTAAAAGCATGCAGACAGTCGTGTAGCTGAGTAGTTCTTTTTTACCATATTCTGTTCGACTTCATAAAACTCTGTAGGCTATCTGTAAAAGATCGATGCTGAATCAGTTGTAGTTCTAGTTCGGCCTTTAGATACGTCGAATTGTGTAAATTCAAATAAATTTCTCAGTGCAGTTGGTATTGTGAAGATGACAAGCTTGAGCTCTCGACCAATAATCTCAAAGTCTCTTCATTTAGTATTCGAAATTTTCATGATGTGCAGTTTGTGGTAAAATGATTAAACAACAGTCATTTCATAAGTGGCTGCACAGAATATTTAGTCATTTCAACTCAAAATGAATACTAGTTGTAAATTTCCTCGCATGCATGCATACATCTTATGAAACATGTTTCGCTTGCTTTTTTGCCAACTGAAATGATGATAAGGATCGCTTTGAGTAATGACTAATTTCAAACTTCCCTCGAATAAACAGAAAAACAATGGACTACGTAGCATCGATTGCATCGCTTTTATAAGTCAATTATCATGCGTTGAAAAAATACATTTTTATCCTTCGTAAATGTAGACATAATTATGTTTTTAGATTTTCAGATTCATGCCATCACTTAACTGATTTTTAGTAATGCTAAAGATGTTTTAATAAAAAAGGCAAAATTCAAGAACGTCGTATTTTTGATTTACAAGTCTCTTTTTTAAGTGGCTTTGAGTCGACAGAAAACACATCCAGGCTGCCAAGCAGGGTCTCGTGGACCCTCATTGCTCCAATGTATTATTATCACTTTTTGATGCAAAGTAATCGACTCAATTTCATATAATCACAAACTTTAAAGTACACCAATGCTTAGAAACGTTATTTTGATAACTGAAAATCATCCATGACACATTCAGAGTGCAGTTTTGAGCTCCCATTTAGGTCTGGCGTTTGCATATGTTATTAGCAAGAATGATGTATGATTTAGCATAGCAATTATTAGCACTTTAATGGAAAAAATGAGCCTTGAGTTTGATGACACCAACTAAGTCACGTTCTATGAATACAACAAAACTTTTTTGACCGAAAGCATAATTACATAATATACAAAACGCATAGATTAACAATATATCCCCTGCTTGTATTACTGGCGTGTGCACCTCATCATGCTACTTGTACCTAAACTCTGCTTCTAGAATATGATCACAATTTGGCAAAGAAAGACGAAGCAAAATCTTGATCTATAATCGGAGCACTATAACTGCATCAAATGGGAGCTGATAGAATGATGGACTAGAATCGCAAAGAAACTTTGGTCTGCCACATATAGGTCTATACAAATCTGGAGGCGATGTCGCTATCAAGAGTAAGCTGAATTCAATCATTGCGTGCATTGCATGTGAACAATGTTCGTACGGCACTACTGTAGCTAATTGAGACACTGGGAACAAAAAGAACTCGCTTTTCTGTCTTCTCCTGAAATATGTATTGGTCAGGTTATATGCGTGCATGAATTATCGCATTCAAGGGAGTTGAGGACATATTCTTCGTTTCTTTACATACGCATGAAGCTTAGCCGCTAATTGCAAATGTTTACCCTGTTTTTAGACTTCAAAAAGTTGGTAAAGGCTGCCCGAATTCTTTGAGGAAGCAATAATGTTGTTCATGTAATCTGCTCGCGCCAGGATGGCCTAAGTTGTAAATTGTGATCGCATTTCGTATAGGTCTGTAGCATAGGACCATCGTCTGCCTTTTAACTCGCAGATTTAATGGTGTCGGAGGTATTTATCCGCAACATCCTAACCACATGCTATTGTATGTACTGATCGATGGTGATCGGCTTTGTGTTGCTTTTTCCCCAAGCAGGGATATTGGATGGAACCATGGCTTCTTTATTCCAAAAAGAAACAGAAAGATGCGGTAGATGCGCCTTACGCCGACTCATTTTCTGTTTGCAGGTTTCTAATTTTGTATGCCTACCATGTATATAAAGACCTTCACATACTTTGTGGTTTGGAAACGACATTTCTACAACAAATGTCCGTTGATCGAGTTTTCTTACTCACAACAAGGTATCAAAATGAGAACATTTTATGTAATGTTGCAAGCATAAGCTGGTAACACCAGGATGGAATCTTCATCTTGGATCTTCTATCTACATGCACAACTATTCGGTCAGCTATATAATGCACACGACAGATAAAGTGAACTCCTATTGCTACATTCAAAGCTATCTACAAACAATAAAAGCAAAGCGTCACTTGTTGTCAATCATAAGCGGAAATATTCAAACATACATAAACATGTATACATGTACACAGCGAAGAAGGGGTAATTGCAAAATATATACACGCATATCAAAAACTTAAATAAGAAAGAGATTATAATCAACGAATTCATCTTTTTTTAAAAGGGGGAGATGTCAGATTTATCACAAATGCTTCAGCTATTCTGCATCAGTGGTCCTACGCGGCAAATTTCCATTTTTTACGCAGACCGAGTAAATTTACACAGGTAGACTATTCGCATATGTGAAGAATGAAAGCACCGCATACATGAAGAGAATTTGTGCAAGTGAAGCAGTTGTGCGGGGCACCATAAGTTGGAGAAGACAATTTCATCGCGCAACAAGTTGTACATCACAACAAACTTTTAAATGATGTAAAGTTTACGGAAATTGAGCATCCTCAAAATGAATAAAGCTTGTCTGATGGTCTTGAGTAGTAATTTTATCGCAGAGTTTTTGAGCACTGTATTATTCTAACGTTCGCCTAATCTTAAAATACAAACGTCATGAGAAACCTGATGATAGACTATGCTGCCAGCCAATTTTATTATCAAAATATGCAGGATTCATGTTGAAATCTATGGTCAAAGAAAACTTTCGACATGTTAGGCCTACTGACCGCAAATAACCTTAATGAAATAAAATTGGATACCAAATGAATCTATGGAGCGTGCGCTGTCATATGGCATGAATGTTTTGAAAATTGAACCCTTACTTCAGCAAGAAATTTGGCATTTGATGATGTGTTGATTCATCGTTCAAGGTAAAGTAGCAGTCCCTGACTTCGAGCGCTACAAGAAAGCCCTGAGATAAGAAAGATCGAAGAGAGCGCGTGCTCTGGATGACTTCTGCCATAGAGTAGGGAATTAATAGAGTGGAAACTCTATCATCAACTAGGTGAAGGAGAAACATTTTACTATCAAACTATATATCAAACGAAATCTTTTTGGAAAATAATGACTTTGATGTCGCGAAATTAGTAAAAGACGCGATCATATTTGTTTAAATGCTTGAACGTTACAAAATTGTCCTCCATGTTAGAGACTACTACAAATGTCAGCTGTTATTTGCATTAGGATGTGGCGCGACCAGAAAATCAGAATTTGTCAACTTTTCGAGTGCAAAAATTCCACCATTCACTTTGTTGTCTTAAATTCTGGTCAGAACATCGATCCAATTTCATGGATGTATGAAATAATTGGTAAGTTCAATTTCAGTTGATTTGCTATTTGCTATTAAATAAGTCTGAACGAGTCATTTGTGTGCGGTATATTAGGAAACCTGTTTCACCACTGAACTTCATTCACCTCAATAGGTTCTTCAACCAAGCGTCTTCATGAATGAGACTTTGACCTTAAAACGTCATCAACAGTGACGTGCGTGATACTATCACTAGATAAAGCCAGAGATGAAGTTACGTAATCTTGGTTCCTATAGTACAAGTAGAAGTCGAGTCAGCCTTCACAATTATCTTCCCTGTCAATGCGTCATTTTCATCGAGAGGAAGACGCGCACACATAGTCATTGAAACAATATATAGATTAGTAAATGCTTCATGTGAACATAGGCGTCGATCCCAGGGGGGCAGGAGGGGCGGTCGCCCCCCACCCCTGAAAAAATTGTCCGGAGCGAGACTATGTTTTCACCCCTCCCTTGCAGATCAACAATTTATCATATGAAATACGGCCATCTGCGTTAACTGATCATTTGCATTTTGGCGAATTTATCCATCATATATTGTACTGTATTAATGCATACCGCACGCCTCGAATTTCTCTTCCGATCGCGCATTGTAAAATGTAAGCATTCATTAATAGATGGCAAATTTCTTAAGGCGATTATTAACTAAAGATAATCGCTTGAAATATGATGAACACTTGTCGAGTGACGTCCACATCTGTGCGCCTAGCGGGATTTTTGACCAAGAACTGCATAATGGAACAATGACTAAAACCCGAAATCCATTTGGTCATACTGCATGTTGAGATGATTAGCTTATTTTTGATGAATCTGGCAGGTCTGCAAGGTTTCGAGGAAATAATCCATTATGTAAACATGAGTTTCACTATTCTCTTTCAAGACGATCACTTGAGAAACGAAATGTAGAAAGTTTAGCTAATTTCTTTGGCTTTTGACTAAAAGAGGATCATAGTCATCACATCACCTGCAGGTGCCTTAGTCATCGCTTGATTTATAGCTTAACTACCGAATCAGCTCATTCACTTCCGCGTCTTCGATTCCGTACCTTCGACCCTCTCATGCGAGTACTTTCATGCTATTTTGTCAAATCGATCAATTTAAAATTGGCAGGCATTGTTGAACTAATAAAGTAGACAATAATCTCGGATGCCTACGTACTATGATAAAATGCCCAAGTGGACAAATTTCATATTTAATCTTCTTCTGAAGGTAGCAATTTCTGCATGTGAGAGCATTTTTCTCTCCCGTTATATGATCAATTATATTTAGGTTTATGGCCTCGTACTTCAATTTGCACGTCATTCATGCGTGTAATTGTGTAACCTTTGTAACACGGCTTGTCAATGAGATATTTTATATCTTATTTCTAATTCCTTTAGTTACTTAAATATGCAGGGGTTAAGAAAACCATGTAAAACAGTCCATAGCATTAGCAATGATTCGCAGGGAGTGCACGTAACTTGGCACTAAATACTCCACAATAATAATGCAAGAATCATAGAGATTGCAGAGTGCCAGCATAGAAAGATGTCCTTAGACATCAGTCATTGAAGCACAAAAATCCTCTTTATCATCCGACGACGCTGCGTTTCGCCCTACGAAGGTTCAACTTGTTCAACTTTTCAAAACAACTTGTTAATAGTTGCACTCTAAGTTGAAAAATGGGGCCAGACCTGAATGGATTCTATTTCATTCAATATCAGGAATCATCAGCAGGCCTAGTTCATATCCATCAACATCATCACTCGGTCAACATGTAGTAATAAAGTAAATCGGAGATGAATGTACACAACACAATTTTGATCATTACTCTATAATTGAATATGTATTCAGGTCTGTTTCCACTTAGGAGACAGTTCAATGTCTAGATACTCTATTTACATTCTAAGCATCATTTACTGATTATTGCTGATAAATTAACGCAGACAAAACGTCAGTACATGCTTATAAGTATCATTTAATTAATATCCCATCAGGCAATCAACTTAATTAGTTGAATCCATTATCTATATCGTCCATGGCCTAACTCTCGCATTGTCGCTATCCTTTCAATTGACTATGCAAGTTTGTAAAGCAATGATCCGTCATTTGCGGCATCATAGGGCCTAATAGACCATCGAAAGCGTCAAATTGTCAGACATTTATATTTTAGATGAAAAACATCAATCTACTCGACCTTTTTTCTTGCTGAAAATGATCGTTTAGGGTCCCCTACATGGCAATAATAAAATTTTGCTTAACTTTCGAATAATCTGCTCTCACCGAAAATCGGTGAGTTCATTTTGCTGATGATCTCATAAACTACTTGAAGATGTGATTATAAATGAAGAGATCGAGAAAAATCTATAAGGATGCTACCTTTGCATTCAGGCATTAGGGCTATAGCATAAAATTTAGATTTTGAATGCTTAACTACAAAATACGAGGAATTATAGACTTAGGAAAAAGCAATCAATGTCAAAATATCGATAGGAATTGGGAGAATTGGGAAAGTATCAGTTCACTTCACTCTTTAATTCATGAACAGTAAATTCCCAGTTCTCACTTCAGTTACCGAAGCCGGGATATCCCGTTCGCTCAGTTCAGGGCTCATGCAATATCTGGTAAAGTAGTGTTGATATGATTCTGGCGGACAAGGTTTTGCAAATGTGCGAGCATGAGTAATGCGCCCATATGAGGAAGTCAAATTTAATCAAGAAACTTCGCTCCCCCCTGAGTTCAGAGTAAATTGACGCCTATGATGTTGAACACATCTTCGAATGAGTGTGAGGGCATAAGGTGAACTAGTGGAAGTTTACAATCGAAAGAGCCATCTATGATCGCAACTGGTTTTGACACCTGCAATCTCAACTCTGAAGATAAGTTGCAAATTAGAGCATGCTTCACTCATAATCTCTACTTCTTGACGACAAGCCATTTTAGAAAAGGAATAATATCGGCCACATAGGCCTGCCAATACATGTCAATTAGATTGATGAACAACACGCCTATTTGGTTTTAGTGCGAAGCTGTTCTTAGCTTGATATATAATGCAATCATGAACACTGCTCCTAATCAACTGGAGGTATTGATGTCGCTGACTTATTCGCCGACAATACAATATAATTCTCATTATTAGCTACTCTAGACAGAGAATTCTGCCTGACCTATCTTATCCAGTTGCATACATAACTATATTTGATGAAAAACATTCGCACATCGAGTTGAGTCATTTTTTCCTAATTTTTATGATTAACACGATGGTGGATGAATAGTAGAACTAGAGCATTACCTGACTAAATTTTTCAGCGTATTGGGATTACGTGGAAATAGATTTGGGCATCTTATGAACGAAGAAAATTTAAAATAAAGTACTGACAAGCGATGGTGATGGTTATTCATAAAATTCCTAACTATAACTGAAAAATTTAGCTAGGTGATGTTCTAGTTCTACGATTCATCTACCTTAACTAGTGCTATCATGTTTATTATTGTTAATTATGAACACAAGCAGAAAATGGCTCAATTGGATGTGTGAATGCTTTTAATATGGCATTTTTATGAATATCATCTTTACAATATAATCTTCATTCAACTTGAGGATATCCACAAGTGTTTTTGCGATTTACTTTCAAATTTGAATGGAAAGATCGTTGCGAATTCAACCAAGTAGAACTTCTACTTATCTCAAACATATTACTCCTGCTATTGATTCAATAGGAAATACTGTATTCAGTACCGGTACGTGGTCTTAATGCTGATTAAGACCGTCGGTTGCTGTGCTGAAGGAAACCAACGAAGGAATTCGTCATGGAAAAACAGTGAAATTAATTCTTTTGGAAACTTGTTTTCATTCTTAAATACATGTGCCCTGAAGAAAGTGCTACGCGTTCGGACGAACATTGTGTATCTAAACATCCTCACTTTATGGTTCTTTAATATATTTGCTTCGTCAACATAAGATGTGCAAGAAGAGAACTTTGGAGCTAACCAAGACATGAATTCTGATGAATCGTAAAAACTACTTCCTGTCTCTTGTCATCTGTTGTTACTCAGTTGAAAATCGAATTTGCGTTTTGTGCTGAACTGAAAAGAAATGTTGCAAAAAACCGACGTCTTATTATTGATACTTGAGTATTGCTGTAATTTCATAGTATATAAATTGTTAACAGTTAAATGTGTGAAATTATTTTCTTCCATATAGACTGCTATAATCCTGATTGCAATATTTACATAAATCTATCGAAATAAATTGTATAGAAATTAATATGAATAATTATCGCATACATAATCTCAGTTATAAACTGAACAGTCACGTAAAAATGTAATGCAGTCACAGGGACAAAAGTGTGAGATGCCTATTCATGCTTTATATCAATTTTTCTGATAGCAACTTCCTGAGAAGTCCTCTAAAATGGCATTCTCACGTGCGAACGAAATTAGGAACCGATCTCACGGAGTCGAAATATCAATCAAAACGCTGCACATACTTAGACAGTCGAATGCTATAAGTAGACCATTAATGGTACTACTCATTAACATAGTCTTCACAAGTAGTTGAAAATAACATTCATCTCCACACTTAACTGTAGACCTGGCCCCCGTTAGCGAGTGGTGCAGCTAATGTTGTAGTGTCCAAATCAACGCTCACGCAAAATATGGGACGCTTTTGAGATGATATTATTTTTTCATTAGAGTTTCCACTCTATTAATTCCCTACTCTATGACTTCTGCAATGTGAGTCTGCGCTCGATTGTGGGAGAGTTCTAAGCCCTTGTCAGCGTTGTGAATGAGGTCAAGATTGCTATTTGTCGCTCGATCACAGCAAAAAGGACCGATAGTTCGATCGATCGATCATCTGCCATGATGCTTGAGGTGCCCATCGATCGATCACCCGATCACGCCAAAATAGTAAAAACGGCGATCGATCGTTCGATCAAATCGATCCTTGAAATACTCTACTACAAAGACTTATAAAGTTTTATTGGCCTTCATGAAAAACCAAAATAATGATTCAAGAGATTAAAAAACACCACAATAAAAGTTACATTCCAACTTATTCAACAAAAATGTTTCCAATTTCATCAATTTAGTTGTAGAACATTTCTAATCGATGATTTCATGGAATACCTCAGATATTACCGATAGCGCGAGTATTTCGTGATTTCTGCACCATATCTTTATTGAAGTCTTGATGAAATATGGAAGAGAATATCATACTTCATGTACAACATTTAATGAGATATTAATTTAAAATGCTCTTGAATCATTACAATTGGCATGCCGATAGAAGTCCGGAAAAATGCTTCATTCACTGAAACTCTTCTATATTTACATTATCGCATACACCGAGTGAGCAGTAACAGGATTTTCAGAAATTTTACACATTTTTTCATAGTTTGATGACACACTTTCAACGGAAGATGAGATGCATTCAAATGTTTTCTCAATCTTTGTCCGTTTATTGATTGGAAACAGTATTCATTTGATAAATGAGAATAGACGTTGACAGTCGCAAGGACCTTATGATCTCATCAGGAATCCATGGTCATCCTCTAAAAGGCGTCTTGACTGAGAATAACCAAATATTCCGTCTTCAGGGCTATAGCCGTCGACATTTTAATGATTCGCAGACCATTGACTGACCGGTTTACGTGACTTTTATTGATTTTATGATAATGATAATGTCGTTTATTTCATGACATTGGCCTTAGTAATGAGAATCACAAGGCCTCACAACATTTGAACATAATGCAAATTCACAGCAATAAGTAATCAAAAACAATTTCAGGAAAGAAGTTCTAGAGGATAAAATGTTAAGTTGTCAGTCATCTCAAAGGCCGAAGAAATCGTTGTATCATTTTAGTCAAGAATGAGTCACGTTGCAATCTGGAGGTAACTCTTGGGAGACAATACTTTCCATTGCATTGTAGTTTCCGTGGGGCGAGATGATGAAGGGGATGACTGTCGTTATGTGTCAGGTCAGCAAAAAGCTTAAAGTATTGAACAGTTCGACGTTAATTAAGCGGAACAAAGTTAGCGCATTGACACTGTGGTCCACAAATTACTTTATGAGCCCTCTTCTGAACTCCGTCTAGCTGCTTTTCTTGATTAACTTGAAGTGAGGAGCAGTGTGGTGCTTGCCATCAGCGTCGATCTTCATGACTTTCCTGATTCACCCTTCCTCCGCACGCAACCAAACCATCGCCGACTCTGTTATCCAAGATGTTCCCTTGATCTGTTGGAGGTTCTCTCTCATCTTCTCACACTACACATCTATTTTATCATGGGCATCTCCGCAGATTGCGGAAAGATTCATGAAGAGAGGACAATGGTCAAGATTCACAGCCAAAAATCATTGCTTGACAGACAGAAGCGTCTTGGAAGTCAAAAATGATTGAAGTTCGCGGACCTTGCTCCCCAATGCTGTATTCAATTAACTCCGGCTGACTCAACGCCACCACAACTGTCGATGACATCCACGCGGAAGTAGAAGTTGATCATCAGAACCCACCAATATCCACGTCAAAAATCGGGAATTTCCGCGGCATTCCGCGGTGAAGGCTATTATTGCCAATATTTCATCAGTGTTATTATCATCAACATCTCTCGTTTTCAATAAACTATTATCTTGATACTCCCATTTATATAGTCTCATCCCATTTTTCTATGCTCTCATGCCTCGTGCCATTTATTTCTATATTTTCATTTGCAATAATTGCATAATTATATCAATGTCTGATAAATCAACTGAAAATTGAGAATTGCCATGCGTGGGTTTAGTGGCTATGCGTGGGGGTCTATATTGAGCATCTTAAGTGGCTGAAACAACATCGAAATCAATTTTTGCAAAATTTCATTTCAAAGATATGAACGAGTCTGGAAACTATTCAAGAGCGAATCAAAAAGGGTTCAAAAATCAAGAAAATCAAAAATGGTTAAAAGCGTCTTCTGTCACTGTGAAAAAACAGAATGCCGCGGCGCGGCGTGAAAATCCGTCGAAAATCTTCAGCCCTACAGATCACAAACTCACTTATGTAGCTCCTGAAATTCCTGAAATGTTTTCAGCCTTAAAACAAGAACAACTTTGTTTTCCTTATGATATCTTCGTTTCATGTGTTTCTATTCTGGCTTCATACAAGCACAACATCAATAATCCATTTCGAGAAGCTGCGTACATGAAACTATCAAATCCGGAATCAACAACAGGGGGAAGTGTAGAGTGCAAGTGCGCGTGCCAAAACTTGCTGTTCTGATATCCAGCATGCAGTATTTGAATTTCACTCTAAATCATATGTTGCTCCATAGCATTCATATTTATGAGAACAGGGTGCGAAAATGGTGAAAATTGATAGAATGAATAAAACTTGAACAGTTTTCATGATTCATAAAATTAATACAAATTAGTTGCTAAAATCTACCTCCCATTACCTACTTATGCTTACTTCTTGGCTGTCTCTTGAATCAACCTTGAAATGGAGGCAGTTGTCAATCCTTCTGTCTTGGTTGCAGCGCTGTCAGTTGTCAATCCTTCAGTCTTGGTTGCAGCGCTGTCAGTTGTCAATCCTTCAGTCTTGGTTGCAGCGATGTCAGCTGTCAATCCTTCGGTCTTGGTTGCAGCGATGGCAGCTGTCAATCCTTCTGTCTTGGTTGCAGCACAGGCAGCTGTCAATCCTTCTGTCTTGGTTGCAGCACAGGCAGCTGTCAATCCTTCAGTCTTGGTTGCAGCGATGTTAGTTGTCAATCCTTCTGTCTTGGTTGCAGCACAGGCAGTTGTCAATCCTTCAGTCTTGGTTGCAGCGCTGTCAGTTGTCAATCCTTCAGTCTTGGTTGCAGCTGTCAATCCTTCGGTCTTGGTTGCAGCGCTGTCAGCTGTCAATCCTTCAGTCTTGGTTGCAGCGCTGTCAGCTGTCAATCCTTCAGTCTTGGTTGCAGCGATGTCAGCTGTCAATCCTTCTGTCTTGGTTGCAGCGATGTCAGTTGTCAATCCTTCAGTCTTGGTTGCAGCGATGTCAGCTGTCAATCCTTCAGTCTTGGTTGCAGCACTGACAACTGTCAATCCTTCTGTCTTGGCTGGCGTGTTGTCAGTTGTCATTTTCATTGTCTGGGGAGCAGCCTGGTTCTGTTGATGGAAAGAAGAGTAGCTGGTTCAACATAGCTGAGAGAGAGAGATCAGTGAACTATGGATCCTGTGGATTTTATGAACACATAAAATAACACGGTACTGTTCAATAACTGTTCAATAAGTGAGCATGAACAAAAACATACATAAAACAATTATCTTCATTAAACACGTCTGCAATGGTTGGAATTTTCGCTGTAAAACTATTGAAACGACAAGATCCTCTTCGGTCTGGTACAGCTCATCCATTCTAGAAGCTTTAGCGATTCCAACGACATGTTTCGCCCGTTCTCTGTCAGGCTAGACAAGGGATGTAACATTCAATCTAAATTATATAAAAACGAAGTGAAAGACACTATTTACAAAGAAAGCTAATACATACTTTTTAATCAATTACAACACAAAGAAAGGAAATTTCATCACTAAAGAAGTAAACACAAAACATGTTCTTTTTACACACAAAGATCTAGAGTATCACGTTTAATGCACAATGCTTCTAAAATTCGTAGTGTACGTTCATTGTCAGATTTCAATACAATTTTGAAAACGTGATCGCGCCTCAGAAGCGAATATGTCACAATTGTTCATGGCGGGTCACAGCACTGTTGAGCACTCTAGTGGAACGTGGATGACACTTCGTAATTGAAGACAATCAGTTTGAACCATGCTCCCGAATGCGCTCCTCTGGACGTCTTCAAGTCCTGCCAAGATACTTGCAACCACATGCACACACGAAAGAGTAAATAAAGTTAAGTTGGAGAAGGAGCGCAAGTTTATCTGTTGTTTGCGTCATCTACAAGTCCGCTTCTACAAACATATTCGCTTCTGAGGCACGATCACATTTCAAAATTGTACTGAAATCTGACAATGAACAGGTACTGCGACTTTTAGAATTGTGCATTAAATTCTCTACATACTCTAGATCTTTGTGTACAAAAAGAACATTTTCAGTGCTTACTTCTTCTGTAGTGACATATCCTTTCTTGGTGTTGTAATTGATTAAAAAGTATCTACTAACTTCCCGCAAATATTAGCTTTCACTGTTCTTATATAATTCAGATTGAATGCAACGTCATCGACATCCATGTGAACTCCTGTGTTGCACACTCAACTTGTCAGTCCCTTGTCTAACTTGAAAGAGAACCGACGAAACTGGAATGTTGAAGTCACTGGAATCGTTGAATTCGTTAAATACCACTACAAATTGAACACCAACATGAATGCGGCTTTGAGTCCGGCAGCCAGAACGAGTTTCTGCAGGGAACGAGGCCGAACATGAGACTTTCACAGAATGATATACACGCTATGCCTGCTACGAATCTGCACGTCTACCGAGTTCTAGTTACTTCCTCTTCTTGTCAGAAACGATTAAAGAAAAACACATCCAATGGGACGCAGTTTGCAATTTTTGGTAAAAATGATTTATTCCATGTTTTCGCTTATTACGGCAAAAATACTAAGTCTGGAGCCATAATTTTTGACATGGATTGTTTTCAGGTCATTTCTTATCATGTTCATGCATCCATGTCTGTGAAGCTACACATATCTAGATTTGGCAAGCCTCTTAACGTCAGCAAACACAAGCATTTTGGTCAATTTTATCCTCATTTAACCACTTTCCCGAAAACATTGCCAATCAGAGGCATGATAATAGCACAGCATAGGAAATGACCTGAAGACATTCCATGTCAAAAATAATGGCTCTAGACATAGAATTTGTACCGTAATGAGCGAAAACATGGAATAAATCATTTTACCAAAAATTGCAATCTGCGTCCCATTGGATGTGTTTTTCTTTGATCGTGTCTGTCAAGAAGAGGAACTAACTAGAACTCGGTAGGCGTGCAGATTCGTAGCAGGCATAGGGTGTATATCATTCTGTCAAAGTCTTCGGCCTCATTCCCTGGAGAAACTCGTTCTGGCTGCCGGACTGTTTGTTTTTGATTCATAAACTAGTCAAGTAAACAACTTCTTTCTGTTAACAATATCTGACGGGCAAATGGCTTTCAAAATAAATCTTGTATATAACCTAGCCTACATGTCTATTCAATTAATGAAACTGATATTTCGTGAGTATCGAACGGGTACTCAAATAGGAACATTGTGATGTGTAATCACTCAGCTATCGGTAGGGCTAATACAAAGCACAAAAACGATTTCGTGTGGCAGAAGTAAATACTATACACTATGAAATCATTTTACAGCATTTTGCAGGCTCAAGAACTGCAGGAATTCCAGCTCTGTCGAAAGCTCCGTTAATATATAATCATTCAAGCGGAATGTTGTTGAAAAGCATGAAAAAAGAGGTTTTTCTCCTAAATTAAATTACTCTTTATAAATATTGAATAAAAAAAAACAAAACCAACGTTTGTTCACGGCCGACTTGTTCACGGGATTATAATAACGTGGAATGTCTAGGTAGACGGCCAGAACTCCGTTTACATAAGAGCGGATGATGACCAAAAACGTCAGCAATTAAGCTACATTTGCATTTATGGGATTCGCAAACTTTTGCACCAATGCGTAATGCCACCGATTTACGGAAAATCTCGTCATCTAGCGTTCGACCGAGCATGAGCATGGTATTGAGACAAGCTCCACTGATTCCCGGATCAATCCATTGATCAACGCCAACAACTCTTCGGTGCTGTTGAAATTCAATTGATTTGGAGAAAAATTCACCAACTAAAGAGTCACAGATGATAGATACGCTGGCGACGCAATATCACTGAATTGAGGAAGACCTAAGCCGCCAAGTTTTACCGGTAAAGTGGCATGTTTCCAATGTAAGTCGTCAAATTCTACACTGCAAATAGTACTGTTGCACAATTTCAACGAGTCGTCATAACAGGACAGTTCTGAAGGAAGCTTATAGCACGGAGCAGACCGAGAGTATATAATAATGAAGACATAATTGCAGAACCCAGTAACTTCTCAATTTGCGTAACTGTTATTGAAGGTAAGACACATTCAAGCTGTTTGAGAAAATAACTGAAATGATCATCTGATTGTCTCAAATTGATTGCCTCACACTTATTCGGATTCAATATCAAACCGATACTTGACAGTTGTGGGATAATTTTCATAAGATTATTTAATACCATAGATGCAGGCCCGCCATAGTCACATCATCCAAGTACCATATATCAAAAGGACAGTTGACGGAATGCGCTATCTCATCAACGGCAAGCGCAAAGGCGAGAGGACCAATAGGATCTCCCTGCTGAATGCCTGTCGAGGATTTTGTTAAGTTATCACCCAAAAGCAAAAACGATTGTGATGAGTAAGCCTGTTGAGCCAATGGATATATTGACGATATTCTCAAGTGCAAAGGTTCTAGCATGTAATCCCTTCTCAAAGTATTAAATGCATTTTTCACATTCAATTTCACCATGACATGAGGATCATCTGAATCATCGTTCAACTTTGATGCTACATACTCTCTGGTTGCATGTACTGCAGCTTCACTTCCACCTTTCACGCCACAACCTAGCTGGATAGGCTTCAGTTCCAAAGCGACATCAGAAACGCAAGCCCTTACGAGTACCTTTGTTGCCAGGCGTCTCAAAGTATTGCCAATAGCAATAGGTCGTACACCTCCTTCTTTCTTCTTCAACGCAATCAAAAATGCCGAAAAGAATAATTCTCTAATCCGATCAGGAAGGTCTGTCTCCTCGAGCAAATCGATTCACCAAATCAGTAAGGCTTGAGAGCAAGCGTTCTCCAGATTCTGATGTATCTCGACGAATAAGATCTCTTAAATGAGCGAGACGTAAACCATCAATTCAGCCGCTGCTGCTTGGAGGAAAAGATTTTATAGCTTTGAAAACTTCTGCTCTGCTAAATTTTGCCACGAAATTCGAATTCAATAGAGAAAGAGCTCTCAAATCTGGTGGAGCATCAGGATGCTTAGAAATAATCAAGGATTTGACATCAGAAGTTATGTTGGCAATCACATCATCGGAAGTTACAACTCGAAGTTTTGATTAAGCACGTTTGCGAATAACTTCACTTTTAACAAGAACGGTAACCTTGTTGCGACTATAATTAACTTTGATATTCAATCCTTCACCTATGAAATCTTTCGGATCGGATTCGTCAAACTTTCAAAGTTGTCGCTTAGTAAAAGTTGTCGAAGAAACGTTTCGCTCAGAATCTTTGCCAGAGCTCATAAGTCCACAGGCGGAGAAGGGGAACAACTTGATCCAATTGAAATAATCATCTGTCTGTAGGTCCAAGTCTTTCGCAAAGAAGCAGCAGCCATTATTCGAGCTCTCTTCGGTATGCTATTCAGCAAGCCATATTTCCATTTATATCTTGAAACAAATAACATCTCGAGGATCAATATCAGCTGACTGGATTTGAGACAATTTACTTGAACTCTGCTGAAAATCGAGAAAACGCTGAAGCTGCAAGCAGATAAGACAAGCCCAATTTTTCAACATGACAGATTGCCTTGAGTTAGGCCAACAAAAGAAAGATGATATAAACAGTGACATTTATCACATTTCCTTAAGCGTTTTCGTTCATTAGCTTGATGACAATGCGAGCACGGTTCAGACGCATTAAAAACTATATTCAATGATTCAATCATGATGCTTTAGTTGTTAACTGGAATCATTTCAGTTCCGACGTCATTCGATAAATTCTGTTGGTTTTGAATATCAAATAAATTTGGGCCATTCTGCTTTTCGTCGGCGCAGTATCGTTTGCGCTTTCTTGCTTTGCTTGTTCATGGTCACTGATTGCGCATTTCTGCACAAATTCTGGCATGAGAAACGACAGGTGTTATAGTTTCATCCAGATTAATTGACGATAGCGATGGGATAGATTCTCCGTCTGACATGAAAAGTGTGTATAGTGCCTGATTAAGGAAAAGGTCGTAAACATTTCGGGTTCGAATCCGTTGTGGACCTGGGCACTATAAAAAGACTAATCTACCTCGTCTTCAATTTTTTAGAATTCCCATGATACAGAATGCACGAGACTAATGATGATATGATTCTATGATGACAGATTTCATTGGCATGGGATGTTACCTGTACTTATACGTTTGCCCAAAACGCTATCATTGAGTCGGCCATCACGCCTGGATCCGCTGCTAGAAGAGTTGAAGAACGCAAGCTCTGAAAGTATCACGCGCTGCCTGAACGGTACTGTTTCGAACCACTACCCTTCGAAACGAGTGGTAGCCCTTTGGTCCACGAACACTAAGGACCATTTCCAAGTTGGGTCATCGAATTTCCCAACTAAAGGACGAGCCGCGGGAGACGATTGGCTGTTTCAGCGTATCTCTCTGGCGATTACCCCAGAGGAAACGCTAGATCGATATTAGCAGTCACAATTTAACGTTCTTCTTTTATATTTCATTTTTCTTCAATTTCCTATTCTTTTATTTATCTGTATTTATATTATTCTTTCAATCTCTTTGTATTACAAGTATAATATTGTTAATGTATCAAAAAATCAAAGGCTTTAAGGTAGAAGATAAGTTGTATTAGGAAGTGGTTTCAATAAAGCCTATGCGGTTTGAATATAGCTCTGATGATTCATTTTATTGAAAATGATTAATTGTGTTTCAGAACAATTACATTTGTTCAATATTAAAACTTAATCAACCTTCATCGGAAGGTGGCTTACAGTACTCATAACTAATTTAGGGGTGTACTGATTCATCGATGTAGCAATTTCATTATCTGCCGATCAGTGGACTTTCGGAAATTTTCGTCAACTTTTATTAAAATCAGTGATTGATCAAAATACACTACTTCACTTTTTTTAGATAAACTTAATTCTACATGTAGGCCTACACTGCATACTGAACTACCTAAAGTTGAAGCCACTTTTTAATATTACGATGATGATTGAAATCAGCTAAATTCTTCCAAAGATCTAATTCTTCATGAAGACAACAGATGTTGGTCAAAAGGACTTAGGGCCTATTTTCGCATATTATGATGCACAAATAGTACATTTTCCGCCGTGCCAGGGTAGAAGCACTGATCGGTGATTTTCACATACCTCTCCAAGTTCTTGAACATCCTGACTAACAAACAACTACAAACGTCTGCAACCATTTCTTGTAACTGACTACTTGTTAGTGCAGAATTGTTTTGGCGTGCTTACTATACAACTATACAAGGGTAACTCGGTTCAAATCAAAGCGTCGAACAACAACGCTTGTCCACGACAGAAGGGACGTGCAAGAAAAAAAATTAAATTTGGAGTAAATGTTTCATATTAAGTTTATGACTAATAGACATACCGAAGCTTATGAAATCCGGTGAAGAGCCCCGAAATTCATTGACTTTCTTGAGTCAAAAGGTTATCGTAGTTATTGCTCAAGTGTACTATCGAGCGGTGGGAAAATGAGTATATTTTAGATAAACTGAAAATTACATTTAAACATCCAATCAAGACTTCAGTTTTCATGACATGAGAATGCTGGAAACAGTTTGGCTGGCAGCTACACCGTGATAAAGATACAAGAAATAACGATGAAAATTACCACTGTAAAGACAAAGTCAGGACGGAATCTTTCTGTCTGCATAAATAGGGGTAATCTTTTTATTGTCTTTCCTTTCTCTGTCTTGTTTGGTGTACAGCGCATTCATCAGAGAATTCTATATCAAGTTTCATGTACACTTATGTATCAGGTGACATTCATGTTCAGATAAATTAGTGATTGATCAATGCATGTGAAGTCATTCCGGTGTGTTCGACAGACGAGAACTGGACGAAAGGCTCAGCGAATAAATGTCGTCTAACAACATCCTTCATTTGCAAATTGTGCAAGGGGACTGTTTTTTTCAAAAATGTATTCTGTTATAAGAAGCAACTCATCCAGATAATCCCTTCTCTTGCTCTCAATCATGGAGGATAATGGACAACTTCTCGTTTCCGGATAGACTTTAATATTCACTTGTTCTGATCTCATCCAGGATCTTACACAGCAACGCTATCAGAATACTTCATGTCATTGTTGTAGTAATCACATCATTTACTCTCATTTATCAGTTTACAAGAACTTCATTGGTTGAATATTTCATCGGCTTTTCGATTTTACATCATGTCGATTGTCTTGTTTTTGTTTTTCCAAGTACTATCAACATTTAGGCCTACCTAATATGCTTTATGTAGATTTTCGTTGATCGCGAACTTGTACATGTGTTAACTTCTGTTAAGGTCCTTTTCAAGACGGCCTTAATGTCTTCTACTCCAAGAAGCTGGAGAGGCATGGAAGAAGCGAACCTGTCCTTCAAAGATACGCCCATCATGCAACGGATCATTCTGCGTTCTGCTGTCACCATTCCTTGCTTATCTTCAACTTTCAAGGGCCATGTTTTGCTGCCGTATATCATGCACTTTCTCACACACGGGTCATACTCGTACACTTGGCCTTTCATCCATGAAGATGTCGCCCTCGATGTTAGAAATGGCGACAACTCACGAAACTTTCGCCAACCAGAATGAACTCGTGCAGATCATGCAGCCCATGAGCCACCACCGTATCATTTCACCAAGGCAGCAAAATATGCTCATAGCCTGATAGGCGTAACCCGCCACTGAAATTGGACCCAGTTGTTCTTCACTCAAGGTTGAAAAAGAGCGCATTTGGCCTTAACAGGGTTTACACATGAAGGACGACTCAACTGCAGCTTGGCTCCCTCTAACTCCGCTATGTCTCTTGTGGCTCCATAAGCAGCAAACAATACACTGGACAGAATTGGAGCCGACACCTTTTCGACAGCCACTACAAGGAGATGGTCGGGTTAAAGGGCCGGTGATCAGGGGTGAAAGCGACAGGCTCGCATTTCCAATCTCCTTTCACAACACACATGCACCGGCATGATATAAACAATAAATGAGGCTCTCGACCATTATTTTACTAATTCAACAGAAATGAAATATCGCATGAAGAATCGTTGTGAAAAAGGAGGATTTTGCAAGGACATGAGCTGTTGATAGTAAGAGGAAAACAGAAAAATATGGCTCCGGGGTCCACTGTAACACATCATGTGTCGGAGGGTTAAGGCTGCAAGTGGATGATCTTTTTAGAACATGTTGGAAGACGACTCCATGTGGCCAATCTGCTATGATCGGCAATGATATCATTTTATCTTTTTATAATGAAGATACACCATTTTTAGTGAAATATACGTAGGTCTGCACCGTAAATAGATCTAGTCATGCGAATTTTTCGATTTACACTGCTACCATGCTACTTTTACTGCTCTTAGCAATGAAGGTAAAATTATATTGGATGCAACATCGATATATTTCAAATAATTGAAGGCCGAAGAAAGCAGTTTAGTCATACAAAGCTTCTTGTATATCGAAGCTTAGGCAGGGCCTGTGGCCTATACATTAGACATCGCAAGTTTTGATTTAAGCTTTATACACTCGAATTACAAATATGCATACAATATGCAGTTGGTTAGGCCAACAGTATCTAAAGTACGAAAAAAGGCTAAACATATTTAGATTGCAGTCAAGACTTCAAAAACATCAAGACAGTAATTAATGAGTTCAATGTTCAATCATGGGCCTACTGGAAGTCTGAAGTAACCAGCAATATATGAGATATACACTGTACATGTAGAGCTAATCCCAGAAAACGGCGGTCTTTATTAACCAGAATCTTAATTATCCAAGTCCGAAATGTTGAGCCTTGATCGTACTCGTATTTCCAAATTTCAAAGCCTCTTTTACATGTTACTAATAATTTATTCATAAGCTTATATTATACTCGCATTATAGAAACTAAGACAAGTCAGAAAAACAAATTCAAACCAGTGTTTTAAACTTGCTTTGTTTGACAATCTGTGTGATAGACAGACTGACAAACAATAGTCTGTTGCTTTTCGCTACATGCATCAACCAGTAGGTAAGGACATGGGTAGAACAAACGAAAGAGATTAAATTTGCTTCAATGCAAAATGCGAAGAATCTAAGATTAGAAAATATAATGGAACAAAAATTTTTGATGATATCATTTTACATCATTTTTCAAAAATAAAATGATATTATTTCAGCATTCCCGCCCGATCTTTGCCAATCTGTCATCAATTTGTTGATGAATTCTTCAATTTCCCTTTTTATATATTCTCCGCAAAGTTGCTTCACAGCTGATATTTCCATCTCTGATTCATCATGATTATGGTGGAAACAATGAAAAGATAACTCTTTGGTTTCATCTTTAACTCACTGGTCAACAAAGAAAAAATATTCTAAGTGTTTTTAGCTCATTTCGGGTAAATCAAGTGTGTTGATTTCAAAAATCTCCTCAAATTTGCTCAATCAGGTCAACTTTTTACACTAAGCTACATTTTGGGTTTTTCAAGTTTTGGCCTATACGATGATCCAGAGCTTCTCATGTACCAGTATTTTCTTATGTTCATGTTGCCATTCTTTTATTTTCTAGACTAAAAATGCAATTTCTGAAGATCTTTGCGTCACATCTGATCATCTAAAATGCCGCCCATCTGAAAATATGCAATTCACCATCAATGTTTCCACTGCTCAAGTACCTTGTTGAATTAATCGCTTATGACATTTCTATGATATTTTTGCACTCTGATGGACGTTTGTTCATTCACTCTGTTAGAGGATTTTCAACCAGTCTAGGTGCGAGTTCTTTGCTGCACTTTGTCAATCAATTCAACGAATGAAGGCAAGCTTTCAGAGCAATTTCTATTTCAATCGAAGAGTCATATGCTATTTTAAGCCTTGTCATCATATTTAATGAATGTTGTCAGTGAATTTTGAATAACACATTCGCATTTTGCAGCTGAAGGATGACTTCAACCAGAAGATCTTGCAAAAACAGGCCTGACGTTTTCTGCTATATTTGTGGTGAATATACCCTTTTATCTAACAGGAATCAAGTAACAAGCTTCATAAAACGTGCCTATCAATCATATTCTGGAATTAAACTTGGTGACCAGGATAAAGTTTGGGCTCCACACATGATATGCAAGTCATGCACCGAGTATCTGCGTCTGTGGACTAAAGGCAGGAAGAGTTGTTTGAAATTTGGTATTCCTATGATTTGGAGGGAACCGAGAAACCATGTCAATGACTGCTATTTCTGTGCTATTGATGTGACTGGGATCAACAGAAAGAACCGAAGCAGCCTGAAGTATCCTAATATGGAATCGGCACGTCGTCCTGTAGCTCATTGTGATGAAATTCCGGAACCTATTTTTGGAGAACTTCCTGACATCAGTGACGACCATTCCTCCAATGTTGCTGAACATGTAGAAGAGCAACAAATGGATTTTGACGATGCTACTCCACATCCTTTTTCCCAAAATGAGCTAAATGATCTAGTTCGCGATCTCAGTTTATCAAAGTCCTCTGCCGAGCTATTGGCATCCAGATTGAAGGAAATGAATCTTATATCTAACAGTGCTCGTGTCACTTTCCATCGCAATAGACATGAAGAGTTCCTTCATTTTTTCTTTAAAGAGAATGACTTGGTGTAATGCACAGATATTGCTCAGCTAATGTTCAAGCTTGGAATGCCACGGTACGAACCCAAAGATTTGAGACTATTCATAGACAGCAGCAAGCGATCTCTGAAATGTGTTCTTCTTCACAATGGCAATCAGTTTGCCTCTGCACCTCTTGCTCACTCGGCTACATTGAAAAAGAACTATGAAGCAGTGAAGTGCATGCTGGAGAAAATACGTTATGATCAGCATCAGTGGCTAATTTGTGTTGATTTGAAAATGGTAAATTTTTTGTTGGGACAGCAGTCAGGCTATACCAAGTATCCATGCTTCCTGTGCATGTGGGATAGCAGAGACACTGCTCATCACTATACTAGAAAAAACTGGCCAATCCACGAAGAATTAGTGTCATGTAGAGCAACGAACGTTATCAACGACCCCCTGGTAAACAGAGACAGGATACTCTTCCCTCCGCTGCACATCAAACTCGGCTTGATGAAGCAATTCACCAAAGCTCTGGACAAGAATGGTGCCTGCTTTACATACTTGTGCCATGCTTTTCCAGGATTGATCATAGAGAAATTGAAAGCTGGCATTTTTGATGGTCCTCAAATCCGACAGCTGATCAGAGATACTGAGTTTGAAAATTCAATGAACGATGTGGAGCTGCAGGCATGGAGAGCATTTGTTCTGGTAGTGAAGAACTTTCTTGGCAATAAAAAGGCCAGAAACTATGCAGAGCTTGTCTCAAATATGTTGACTGCTTTCAGAATCCTTGGATGCAACATGAGTATCAAAATGCATTACATTTTCTCACACATGGATCGGTTTCCTGAGAATCTGGGATCTGTGAGCGATGAACAAGGGGAGAGATTCCATCAAGACATAAAGGTGATGGAGACAAGGTATCAGGGACGCTGGGATGCACTTATGATGGCTGATTACTGCTGGAATCTAAAGAGAGACATCCCTGCAGCTGAGCATTCAAGGAACTGCAAAATACGGAAATTCATGCCCTGACTTTTTTACAATTGCGACTTTCTACACATATTGCATGTGCAAGGAGGCCTACATTTATTTATCTTATCCTTTGTCAATAACTTTTATACAAAAAAGTGAAATTAGATTTTGTGATACCAATTCAATACATTCTTTTAATGTATATTTTTCCTACTTAGCCATTATGGAGTGAGAAGGGTTCTTAGAAATAACAAATGACTTCAAAAAATGTGATATATTAAGCCAGGAAATCTAATTTCTCAAAATATAATTAGCATGAAAACTTAACCTGATTGAGTTAAATGGATGCCATATTCAGAGTTAGTGGAGGAAAATGGTCCTAAATCAGTTGAAAAACTTCTGACTATTTTCAAAAATTTTTTTTGTAACCCAATCATAATTATGATTGTCATCGTGCCGCTGTTCATGCTCCCACAGTGGTCTTCCTGATTCTGTGAAAAATCATATTCTCTTAAGAAATATAATGCAGAGGAAGCTCGAAAAACGATGTACGTCACCTTTGATCGTCATCTAATTTGCGATGTCGACCTTGATCGTCATCTGATTTGCGAAGTCATTCTTGATCGTCATATTTGCGACGTCACCATTGATCGTCATCTTATTTGTGACGATCGCAAATAATTGATCATCTTATTGATATTTTCTGCCGGTTTCCTTGAATAGTGTCTCCCGACCTTCCTTTGACGACTATTTTCGGATATTTACTGCCAGCTTCCTTCAATTGTCTTTCCAAGGCATTCGACAAAGTCTGGCATCAGGGACTCCTTAAGATGCTTAAGTCTTATGGAGTTACTGATCAATTCCACAAACTTTTTTCTTCTTTCCTTAGTGAAAGGCAGATATCTGTCGTTTTAGATGGCCAAAAGTCTTCCATCAAGCTTGTCTATGCAGGAGTTCCTCAAGGTTGAATTTTGGAGCCCACTCTCTTTCTGCTGTGCATCAACGACCTCCCAGACTGCCTAGTGAGTAAAGTGGTGATGTATGCAAATGACACCACACTCTTCAATTCCAATGAGCGACTAGCTAAAAACACTCAGCAACGTCAGCGGCTATGTGGCGTTCTTAATGAGGACTTACGCACGGTCTCCGAATGGGGCGCTAAATGACTTGTTTCTTTCAATCATGGAAAAACCCAAAGTGTTCTGCACTCACGACGTAAAGGAGATGATCATCACTGCATTAAGATGTCAGACAATAAGATCAGAGAGCAAGATTCCATCTTCTTCCTTGGATTAACGGTTACGAATGACTTGTCATGGAAACCGTACATCCAGTCCATCAGCAAGCAGGCAGTTCAATGCATTGGTAGTCTCTATCGTGCCAGCAGTTATCTTCCAACACTGACTGTCTGCTATCTTTGCAAGTCCACTATTCGTCCTCTGATGGAGTATTGCTGTCATATGAGGGCCGGCGCCCGACGAACGCATCTTGACCTCCTTGAACGGGTTGAGAAACGTGTCAAGAATCTTACGGGTGAAAAAATTGCTAACAAGTTGCAGCCGCCCTCCGTCAGACGGGATGCTGCTTCCCTCAGTCTCTTCTACATGTACAATTTCGCTAGAAGCAGCTCTGCAGTAAATGAGTGCGTACCACAAACCCAAGATCTTCTCCAGAAGCACACGCAGAGCTAATGCACCCACATGCCATCATGTGAACTTAGACCGCGCACTCGCTGTGAGTCGCTCGAAAAGCTTCGTTGATGGCACGGCACAGCTTTGGAATAGCTTCCCCAGACCACTTTCCCTGACCGATATAATCTTGATACTTTCAAGAGGCGTGAGAACAGGCTTCTGATGGGGACAGGACAGCTTAATCTTATTAGAAGGTCTGTTTTTTCTTTTATCTACTTGAATTTATATTATTTATTACTTTTTCATTGAGTAATCCCTACCTTCGTACATAGCTCATAGCTGTGCTAAGGGTAAAAATTCTGTAAAAAATATCAGTGTTATTCTTCTGTTTCCTTTTTCCATTCTTCTCAACACTTCATTAGCTGAAGGAAGTGAATAAGCAGCAGCTATTTGAAGCAGCAGTCAAATGAGAAGGAATACACGGAGCAGTATTCAGCTTTTCTCTGTCCACACTTTTCTATCCACAAGAATTTTCACTATCAAACACTAACTGAATGGCCTTGCTCATGAATTGTGTCTCAAACCAAGCTAATTAACAACAAAGGAGAACACATCAACACTTGTCATTTGAATCACAACAACTCAAATTGACGCTCGGATTTCCGCAACTTTGATAAAAAACATTTCACAACTAACTCAACAAAGTCAACACAGAAAACGACAAGATGAACTTACCGATTGATTTTTATTGACCTCCTTATCTTCCATTCTATTACTACAAGAAATATTGTCACATCTCACCAGGATGATCGAAGCTTGACAGTTGTGCAAGTCATCTGATTAATAGAAACTATTTACAGCAATCAAACCAAGGTCATTGTTAAATCATTTCATTGTTAGAAAGTCTGCTTCAGAATACGCAGATAGAACTTATTGAATCCGTCAATCCAGACATCTTTTAGAATTGCTTTATATTTGAAAGAAATTGACTTCATTTCCTTCAAACAATTCTGCTACATTATACACAACTGTTATGCCATGGATTAAAGCTCTTACAAAGCCACCGTCTTGTAGCGTTGATCTCTAACCTATATATTCAAAATTAGCTTACAGGGATACATGTAGTACATTCAAACTCAACCTCGTATGACAGCAACTCTTTGAGAGCAGCCGCCATAGACATGTACAAAGTGACATCTACTAAAGAAGCATAGAAATAAAAATACATATATTCCCCTGGAAATATAAATTCCAGAGACTACGTCTCAAATTCATTGCCGGGAAAGAAAACAAATTGTGGTCTCGAAACATAAATTTTATGTAAAAACTCGACGGCCCTTCGGTGTCTTGCGCCATCTGAAGCTAATGGTCACGTTCTAATTGAGAGTTCGAATTTTGAATAGAAATCCGTAAAAGTCGCCATAAATTCTTTATTAAAACACAAAAATTATGAAAAAATATATTCCGACACTAAAACAAGAATCCTATGAATTGAAGGATTGCAATGAAGATGAAACGTATTATTTCGGAAAAAGGAAGCAAATGACCGCCTCTTGTCCATCTCAGAATCCCCAACTCACCGCAGGCGAGTTTACGGAACAATAAATAACGGAGATTTCCCTGAGTTTTCACTTCTTGATTTCATGCTCTGCTTCATTCTGCAACGGCATTGTTGTTGCTGATTGATTGTTGCAGACCCTTAGCTGCATACATGATTTTGAACCAGGCAGAGCTGAAAAGTGTCATTGAAGCATCTTTTAGGACTCATTTCATTGATCATCCACAACCTTCACTAATTCTACTCCATTAGAATCCATTCATCATTCTATCTGTAGTTTCTTCCACTATCACTTCCCTTCAAAATAACGCGTCCTTACAAATTAGAAATAATCTTATTTAACATCGATCAGCCATCATCCCATATTATGGAGATATCATCCACTTTATCATCTCATTGATATCATAATGCACACATACAACCATGTTCTGCATCCTTCATATCATCTCCATATCAATTCACTCATCATTCAAATTATATGTATAACGAAAGTCTGAAGCTGCTTTCAAAATTTGAAATTCACTTCATTTTCAACAACTTCGAGGCGACTAATAAGTGCAAATTTAGCAAACATGTGTCAGACCATGATTTCAATGAAATTCGAAATAAAGCTCTCAAATTCTGATGCCCCACCTCCTTTTCATTTGTTACATTTTTGAGCTCTTTGCAAGAAGACCCAATGAAGTTTTTGGTCAATTTACGGCAAATTGGATGACACCCTAATATGCGAGTAAAATCAGTTTCAGTTATAGAGGAAATCTTAAAGAAAGAAGAGATTCCATCACACTTCACAGTATTGATTGACGAGACTCACTTGGCTTTGCTTGTTCGACGACGTTTCATAAAAACGATGTAACCGACGATGGACGCTGTCAAACAAATGACAATCGAAGATATGATTATTGCCATCGTCCCTTTCTTTGAATCATCCTTTTCAGTTGATGCAACAGAATCTAAAACAGAAGGAATGACACACACAATGACTTGATTTCTAACATTTACCGACTGATAAGGAAGTTTGCAGGAATCTCACTCAAAAATCAGCCATTTTGTGCCCTTTTCATCATTTTTCGAGCAAGTTTGCTAGTTTTGAAAGGAATTGCAACACTTTTGTCATAAGACGAAAATTTTTACCAAAAATTTGCTTTTATATTTACTTTAAAACAGGATATTGATATCAATTGTTGATGAAGGTTTCACAGTTGAACAATCGACAAACGGTCAAATGAATGTAGAAATACATCACAAGTTGAAGAGATGGAGCTCAATTCAATTCATATCTGATGACAATTAATTAGATTCCTTCCGAATCAATAACGGTGGACTCAACATGATGTCAAACCTTATCAATTCATTTACAAACTCTAACTATTTATTATTCTGGTTACTTGTTTTTCTGTATTTTGTCATCAATCTGATTGTTTGCTTTTATAGTTTTGTCGGAGGAGAACCTGACGTTGATTAAAGGTCAGTAAAAGAGAAGACGAGAAACCATCTCTTACCTTCGGCTTCAGACAATCCGACGCTAACTGTCCACGTTTGATTGACTTTTCCGAACGCGTTCTCTGCTATGCAAGTCACCGTGTACTCCTGGAACTCCGCATCGGCACTTACAATCAATTCAGCAGTCCCCTTGTCATTTTCCTCTGTCCAGTTGCCCTCACTCACAGTCATGGTCACGTTTGGAAGCGGAGGGCCGACAGCTTCGCATTGAATTCGTCCTCCTGGCTGGATATTACCTTTAGAAACTTTGGTGATTCTCGGTTTCTCTGTGGAAATAAAAGAAACTTTTCACCTTATTTCATCGCAATTACCGAACTGAATACTTCCTCCTGTTTATAGAAATAAAGCTGAATGATGTCATCTTGTTATCACAACTTAAAAAATGAAACATTCATTAAACAACTTTCATTCATTAATGATACATTCGTTGGAATATCCATGCACGTCACAAATATCAAGTTTGTTAAATACAAATAGATAAATGATGAATAAAGGATATATTGAAAATACTAACAGCTTTCACAAATATATTATTTATGTAAATTAAAAAAATTGACGAGCACCGATAATAGTTTCCTGACAGAAAATAATCTAAGTCAATATAAATGTCCAATATTTCTACATACGCCTTGTTCATGAATTATGAAAAGAAAGAGCATAAAGTAAGAGCACATTATTTGTAAAAATACATTAAGCAGGCTAGACCAGTCATATGGCTTCTAGAAGGGTCAGTGTTCGATTAGCCAATTAATCGTCTGTCTTGTGGGAAATTTTCTCAGGAATTGGCAATTTATCAAATTCCCATCTTCCACCTCTCGTCATTAGCTGTGACTCGATAATTTTATAGTACCATTGAAAACTACGAGGCAATCACGGTACGAGAAGTGTCAAGAAACAAGTTTTATCAATTCAAATGGTTCGAAGTGAATTAAGGAGAGAGTTAGCGGAAATCTGATCTAAAGAAGAGCATCCATCTGATTAATGAAGCTTTAAAAAAAACGAGAAAAAGCAGATAAATTAGAGGAGTCGCACAGAAAGTAAACAGGACGAGATATCACGCACAAACTTAAAATGAAATCTCAAACTAGGGAAAGTGGTGAATGCATTGATTTCTGCAACTAAATAGTTTGCAATTCTTCAGGATAAAATATAAAGAAACTTACGTAGCTTTTGTTACTTATAATAAAAATAAATTCTTCATTTTAGGAGGATAACGTTTGTAGCATAGCTAATTTGAAATGGTTCGATAAGCAACAACATGAAAGTAACCGAAATCAACAAAAGTAAAGAAAGAAAAGTTAGATAAAC
Source organism: Prostheceraeus crozeri (assembly GCA_907163375.1). Taxonomy (NCBI): domain Eukaryota; kingdom Metazoa; phylum Platyhelminthes; order Polycladida; family Euryleptidae; genus Prostheceraeus; species Prostheceraeus crozeri. The sequence goes on from CAJQUW010001716.1 coordinate 107,045, forward strand.
TCAAAAATTCGCAAAGAAATGGTCGAAGTATCGTCTTTTGAAACCTCGAATCGTGTCACACTCTTTGATGCTTCGATTGCTGAGGTTGAGCAGCTTCGGGCCTTTACATCGAAGAGTGTTCTTTCTCAATTTAGTCTTGGCATGCGGTACGTGTAGTTCTCCGGCAGACTGCGCTCGTGTGACTTAACTATGGGCAGTCCGCCTTGTAGACATGTATTGCAAGTATACTGGGGCCTAAGCATTTATGGCTTTGTACAACAGTGTGACTTGCTTGAAATCCACCCTTTCTCGAATAGGCATCACTTTCAATTCCCTGCAGAGTGGTTTTCTACTTGCTCTTCATGGACAATCGGATATAACGCGTACAGCAAGATTTTGTAGCATCTTCATTCGCTGCAGTGTATTACCTGAGTCCCGTACTGCCACACAGCAGTCAGTACAAGATTGAATGTAGGAGGAACAGAAATTTTCCTGACATGTGTCGATAGAAATGTCTTAATCCTTCTCAATAAGGCTATATGATCACTCAATCTTCTGCAGACATAGCTAATTTGCTGATTCCAAGTCAAATCATGATGAACTATAACACCCAGATGTTTTCCAAACTTGACAATCTCTAGGTCAGCATCACCTTCTGTTGCATTCAAGTTGGTAAGTAGTCTCTGTCTTTTCTGTCGCATTGTTATCAACATTCCACTTGTCTTGTATCGATTCAAGATCATTTTATGGTCTTCGCAAAAATCATTGTTTCACTCAATGCCATTTTCAGTTCGTGATTCACTTCTCCAGGTGGGTTTCTAGATACGCTGATTGAGCCCTGTGGGACAACGGCTACAGAAGTGACCTTGCTTGACAGTTCTCCTCGAAATGAAACGATTTGTGACCTTTCTTTTACATAGGATTCGAACCAATTTAATGCAACCGAATCGAAATTGTAATTGGCTAATTTTTCAATTAAGATACTGTGGTCGATCAGCTCAAGTGTCTTCTTCAAATCCAACATTAGACATTAGCATCCCATTCAAAAGTCCACGTTCGATGTCCTCGGTCCATTTGTCCATAGTATTAACAAGTACAGTTTCGTTGGAATGGTGTTCTCGAAAACCTAACTGTGAGGAACTTAGCATGAGCTGAACGTGGTTATAGAAATGTCTATGGACATGCTTCTCAATGATCTAACTGATCGATGGTAACACCGATATTGGTCTATAATTTTCTATGTTATTCATTTTATCTTTCTGTGTACAGAAGATATTCGTGCCTGCTTCCATCAATCGTGGTAGATGGCAGTTTTTATACTTCATGCTCATACATGCAGAATTTTACTCGTCTGTTGATAGCAACTGGGTCATCAACTATTAAATGGTCAAATATGAGACGAACTAGACCGCAATGAGTTGCAATGACTTTAAGGCTCGCGATTATAAAACGAACGTCAGTTGTTGCTGTTCATTCAATTAGCTATGTCATAGACTTCTTGATGCAGAATTCCCATTGATATTTATCGAAAAGTCTGTGAGCTATGTATTACGTATTTGAAAGAACTAATTAAAAAATTTGATTTGTTTGAGCATTATTGCTTCTTTAGACTAAACAATTGTGATTTGCAATAGTGAAATAATACATCAATCAATTAAGATTTTCGCTAGGGCTTGTCTCCGCCGTGGAGTCTCACTGCGTAAGGTGCGCGTCCTGAAGGCCTAGGAAAGGGAAATCTCCGAAGATAAGCCTGGGTAGGTCCAACTCGCAGCCTTGGTTGGCAATTGGCTGAGATTTTCAAATTTTGAGATTAGACGTGTTATGTTGCAGTGACTCCATAAACGGATCGCTTTACCTTGCATGCACACAAAGTTTGAGTGGCACATCTTTTTTGATTTGCATAAAGCAGTTGAACAATTTCCAATCGAGTTGATAAGTTTTTCCTGACTCTTGACTTAATGATAACTTGCAATGAACCGTCCATGAAGTTTTTGATAACAGCTAAAATTTATCTTTGTGATGAATGCTCAGAACCTTTGTCAAAACTGTCTGGTGTGCTATTTAATGGCTGACCAATCACAGAAGCTGTTCGATGAATCCATGACGCATCATTGAGTTCATTAGATGTGCTTTTGATACTTTTGTCAAAAGTTTATACTTTTTACAGGTCTATTGATGTAAATAGCGATGTAACTGTCCGAACATGAACGAATTTTTGAATTATTTCTTTAAATACTAAAACCTCATAATAATTCTTTCCGCTTGTCGGCATAAATGTCATTCTTGAACTTCAAGTCTCGTTCTCACGGCAAAATTAAAAACTGCGCCAATTTTGGGACACCTTTGTCATCACACTAACAGTACGATGAAGATCTCAACTTGATCGATCATGAACACATTGAATGTAGTCTAAGGGTCAAAAGTAGGTCTGCTGACATATTTCTAAATGAAAATGTTTGCGGTTTAACTTGGACAAACTGTGGAATAGATGTGGAGATTATGGAAGAAGCAAAACAGGAAAGCACAACATTTTTGGCGTTCTTTTACAAGGCGTGATTGCTGAAGGTTGTTCCAGTCATCACCCAATTGATGTTGTGTGATCATCTGTAACAGAATACTTTACAATGATGATTATCGTTTAAGTTAAGAACTGAAAGCAGGCTAGCTTTTCCATTCAGCCATTGTTCTTTTCATCTACCTTTTTGGATTTCGAGTTCTTCTTCTACACAGAGCACTTAGGAGCATTGACAAAATCGAAAGCGGCAGTATGCCAAAGAAAACAATTCTTTCAAGAAATCACCTCAGGTGTGTATCACTGTTATGAATGTTGACGAATATATCTGATGCATATTGGTGCACAAATGCAAGGTGTGGGAGGTTCCTAGACCACCATTGATTTGATAGAATAGAGAAGAGTACATCCATTAGTGCAGGTGGCAAACTTAAACTTCGAACAAAGGCAGCATATCGAAGCATTCATCAGCGAATAATTAACAACCACGCTCTATCTTAACACAGATTTAGCCGAAATTCGGCATCCTCAGAATAAGATTGTTTAACTGTATCACAAAAGAAGAGACGATCTGTCTAATTCTGTGTCGACATCAGATGACAACTGACGCAAACAATACGCAGTCTCTTCCGGAAATGCCTAACGAATATCAATGCAGATGCAACGGAAGCAGATGGGCCTTCCATCGAGTATGACGCGAAGAGGTCTTCGTACAAAACGATATCATGAAAAGTATCATAAACGCTCCTAGCAGTACCTTGACCTCTGCAGCTACCTGAAATTTTAGCTGGATAATCAGTTGCCTCTTGTAGAAACAAAATATTTGGAAATGGCCATGACTAGTCATGGTATAATAATTTTTGAATTGGACAAAAATGAAGCATTTCTACGATTTTAATCATCGTTTCTTATCTAGATGTACACATTTTTAGATTACCATTCAGTAATCATCTTCAGGTACAAAAGACTAGGATTAGTATAAGTTTAAAATGTGAAGAATTTGAAAATGATATTTACAATAAGATGATATGATGTGACAATTTACGATGATTTGACATGATACAAAGCAGGCATATTTATGTCTGTCCTCCAGATGTTTCCACTGTGCAGTAAATGGCAATTGATTTTCCGGTGATAATTTTCAGGCGCATTGATTTCAAATGTTGCTAAACTAGTTCCTCCGACATCAAAAAAAAATCCCTTCATGACTTTCCCTATGATAGTTGCATCAAAAACCGAGTTTTAGAACCATCTTGTGAGAAGATTATTATGGACAAAAACTTGCTTTGTCGAGTGGGAGGCTAATGAAAAACGTCGGTGGAATGTAGACAGTGCAGGTATCTCCATCATTACAGGATAGATAACAGTTACAGCAGAGCACATTGAGCGATGCGACTCACACGGTGACATGATGAAATGGAGATATCTTTTCATTAATAATTACACAAAAAATTTAACCCATTTTCAAATGTAATTTTCGTGTTGAAGTCCTGGTTCAATTTTAAGAAACGATATACCATATGAAACCTTACGCACCATAGATTATTTTGACATACGTTTTACTTTCTTAAATGGTCAGCTGTGGTCAATAGGTATAACGAAACAAAATTAAACGTTTTCTTTGATGCAGGATTTCAACATGAAAGTGACAGATTTTTTTTAAGAAAATTGATAGGCAGTGTGAACTGCTAATCAGCCTTTTCGTGACGCAAGGATTTTAAGATTCGTTGAATGTACAAAAAGACGCAGTGGCAGTGTCAATAAGTTTTACCAAAAAATTGCTGTTAAAAGAACATCTGAAACGGTTTTTCAATGATTAAGATGCTCAATTTCAAAAAATTTTATATCGTGTAAAAGGATGCGTTTAGGACTTTAATGTGACAGAGCATTTAGGTTGCGTTTGATCAGTTGTGATCAGCTGACTTAAAATTATAAATTTTTGGTCAATTCATTCATCGATACCCACAGACGAAATTACTCAATGCAGAAAAATAAGGTCATCAGTTCATCACCATTGAATCAGACTCGTGTTAAGCTTTCAGATGATATAACTTTTCGAATTTCGACAGCATTCGGTACAATTTCACTCAATTCACACTATAGCATGATTTTGCATAATTTTCGCGTTCACAATGTTTTTAGCGGTCAACTGCACACAACTTAATAACTTATTGTATCAACGCTGGCGTTTTCGAGTTTGGGTTTAAATGAATGTTGGTGTTATCAGCTCCAAGAATATGTACGTTTTATCAAGATTGTCCCATCCGTTCACTGGCAAACTTCAAAGTTGTGTTATTCCCATGCTCAGTTATTTGGTGAGTCATCATTTCCCTCAGTTGAGGTCAGAGGATTTCGAATCCTTGATCTGCGCGCAGGAAGGCTTGTCGCCACCTGTTCACAAACAATAGCAATTTTTCACGCCGCCGTGTTACTGCCCTTGCGTCCGCTAAGTAGACAAGATTATTGCATCGCAACTCATTCAATGATGACAGGGACGGGGGCAGCTGCTTATGACATGATCAGATAATATGATCACATGTAGTAGTAAACTTCTAATCACTAATTACTTCATTTAGCCCACACTGTCTCCTAAACCAAGTACGTGTCTCGGCTGACCAAGTGAAAAAGCTTGGTTATCAATTAAATGAGCCCGCAGTTAAATTTGATGAGAATAAGCAAGAGATAAAAGAGCCTTTCGGATTATGCAACGATTTATGTAACGGACTGTATGATGCACTTAATCTGGTAGCTTGTAACACAATCTTCGTGAAAGGCATCATTAAAGTGATCACTTCCAGATCTGGCAGTTGCAAATCTGCAATCGACTCTTTCCCTGTAAGAAACACAGATAAGGGCCTACTGACAACCATGAATGCACTGCCAAGCAAGGAGTGAGTGTCGCAACATCGACTGTTGATCTGCAAATGTAAAGTTAGGATCAAAAAGAAACATCACCGGGTGTTTGTGCAGAAAGCTGGGTAGGCTAAAGAATGAAAACGCAGCAAAAGCTTACAACAACTAGCTTGAAGAGCAAGCTCATCGTGTGGATTCTGCTGGTGCAGTAGCGAGATCGAAGGCCATGACACATCTGTGGAAGGAAGCAGCAGAGGTGCATGGTGCAACGAAAACGTCTCCTGGGCATAAGGTGACCTGGTATTGGAACCAGGAGACTGAAGAGGCGGTTAAGACAAAGAGGAAGCTGTTCCTGACCTGGCGTCGAACACAGTCGAAAAAGGACAGAGAAGTGTGCCTATGTAGGGAAAGAAGAATGCTAAGTTTAAGGTGCGGAAGGCGCAAGTGGCGAGCAAAAGTCGTTAGTTCACAGAAGAGTTACGGCAAATTCAAGAGAAGCACATGGCCAAAGAAATATATATCTTTCTTGCTTTCGTGGATCTGGAGAAAGCTTTCGATCCAATGCCAAGAGAAGTGGTTCGTTGGTTTCTTCGAAATGTTGGAGTCTTGACCTATGTGGCCAATGTACAACCACACTCGCTAAACCTCTTCTGCTCGTCATTGTTAAGGATCGTGTGACAAAGAGCGATCGTGTTGGTCACCCATGGGAGTTGCTCTATGCTGATGACCTAGTGCTGATAGATACCTCAGTTGAAGGTCTGAAGATGAATTTATCTTCTAAGAAAGAAGTTTTGCATCACAAAGAATAAGAATCAACGTTTCAAAAGACGAAGACCATGACAACATACCAGGTGCCTCTATCAGAGTAAGCTCATTGAAACACTTCTCTTGCCTTGGTTGAGGCGAATGTGGATCCGACATTGCTATGACATCGAGAGTAAGGTGTGGATGGAGGTGGTTCCACGAATTTGCACTTTTCATGACATTCAAAGCTCCCAACTAGAAAATGAAAGACCAGGTGTATTCTGCGTGTGTCGGTAGCCCGATGATGTGTGGGTGTGAGCCGTGGTCCGTGGAAAGTAATCAGATAATGAAGATGGAAAGAACGAAAAAGGCAATGGTAAGAAGAATGTGTAGTGTGAAGCTAGCCGATGGAAACAGGTGTATAGACCTAAGAAAGAAGATGAACATTGAATGCATCTCCCATGTTCTGCGAAGAAGAACGCTGCGGTGGTATGGGCACATTATGAGAAGAGAAGGATGGTTGGACGAAAAAATTTGGACGTTGAAGGTCGAAGGCAGAAGGCAGAAGATCAAAGAAATCACGCAAACCGTCTCCGATGATTTTCGCGCTCTGGAGGCGCGCCATCCGAAAGCAACAATCGCTTGACCCCGTTCAAGCAGGAAAAGGACGAAAAACGGTGAAATAAGTAAGTAGGTAAAGCAGCAACGATGCTCGACATAAAATTCGCGACTGTGTTATGACAAATCAAAAGACGATTCTCGTGCAGCAGCAGGCAAGTGGATCTCGATGTCGAGCTTTGTCGACTTTCCTTTGGCCATTTCATGATATGCTTATCGGATCACTGTTGTAAAAGTCTGGCTGTTTTTTTTCTATATGTGCCATGTTCCGCACATGCAGGTGAGTAAACTAGATCAGAAGAACAGTCAAGACTTTTTACGTCTTTTAAAAGAGCTCAAGGAAAGCAAACGAAAGAGATCGCTGAGATCATCTGCTAAATGCACATCATATTTCGATTTGCCAAAATGTCTTGTATAGCTGCAGCAAAAAGCTATATTAATCTGAGCCAAAAAACGTTTGAATTCAAATTCGATAGGTCGCAATGGCGAACTAAAAAATTGTTTCTGATAGATGTTTTTGTACGACTACCGTATGTTAACATTATGCAAGTATTGAATATCTAAAGAGAATGACAACTGACAACTATTAAACCAATGAAATACACCAACACCCGTGATTCCCCAACCGCACTCGTCTGACCAAGGAATCGAACCGAAGTCCGCGTTGGAGACCGCCTCGAACCTTCTTCACAAGGCCACGCCGTCTGTGCTAAAGGAACTCGAGTGAAGGCAGAAGTCATCTTCAAGTGATGTCGACAGCGTGTCCTATAATTCAACAATGATGATGGAAAGCCGATCTTTTCAGTGCATCGTACGCCGTCGTGGTTGGGTCTTTACACCTACTTCAGAAGCTTCGTTCCAAACTCATTCAAGGCTGGATTGGCCAGAACACCGCATCACCGAGCTCATCGCATTTGTTATTCAGAGACCACAGTGATCAAGTGTGAATTCCTACGGAAGACTTCAATCGGCAATGGACATTCTTCGAGCTTTGAAAATTTAACTATCCGTAGAACATGACAAGCGATTTTGATTAAAGTCAAATAGCTAGGAATCAATCGATCGAGTCGCAATATACATGCAGAGACCTCTTAAGTTTGTCAATTTTTCAAAAATTGCTGAATAGTGTCAATTTGGACGTGTTCATCTTACCTCGTGTCCGGATATTGTAGACCCGACATTGTAGACACAATAGAGTTTGATGGCGTACAATACAATACAAATGTCATGATATTTAAATATAACTGCATTTACTTATTCATTGCATGTATGCCTATATTGTTATATGCCTAATATGCTCATGCAGCGCTTCCCTACACTTACAAGTGTATGTTGCCGGTGGAACCTAATAGTAATGGTTTAACTATTAAATTTTGATTTTAACTTTCACTCAAGGTACCGGTAGCTATTTCATTAACTGTCAGCCTGTTTGCTACCTTTAACTTTAGCCTACCCTGCAGTGACGGAGGAAACTACAAACTGTACTGTAAACTATTTTTATTGTCCTATTGGCATTTGAATGAGATAAAATAGCGAATGCGCAATGAAAATTGAAACATTCTCTATTTTCACTTCTTACAAACTCTACTTTTCAGTGTTATCTAAGTAGCAATCTCTCCTCAATACATTCAGAAGTTTTCATTTAGCTGCCTTGTAAGTGGCGTACATATTGTTCCTTAAGCAGATGAAATGTATACGACACTCAAATGAAAGACAGGTTTCTTTCTCATCAAGATCCAAGCAGGCAAAAGAGAACTATATTAAATATTGTCAGTATTCATAGTTTGGGATCCGGTAGAGAGATAGCGACATAAAATCGTGCGATTCGCGTGGCAGTTGTAGTTCAATGATTAAGTTGATCCAGTGTCTATGAAACTAGATTGGATAGTAATCTTGCTTTTATCACCGTTTTGACCATTTCATACAGATATCTCTGGTCCACTTAGTCTACATGATCACAGGAGGCATGACATGCATCTCGGTAATTATTTGAAACTCAGTATAAAAGAGTCATTAGTAATCGCTGAGTTCCTCTTTATAATTCTGGAAAAGTTGTTTTGCCATACAGTAACTCCTCTAGATGGCGCATAGACAGCTGTTTCAGGTGCAACAGACAGACAAATGCACTAGTGCATATCTTTGCGATGATATCTCCACGTACACCGACATTAACATTTATACTAAAGTAGACATTGAATAGCTAAAAGGTTTGTTATCACCAGGGATCTGGAACGGAGCGGAGCTGAAGCAGAGTGGAGAGGAGAGCTTAAGTGTCAAGAGCAGAGTGGAGCGATTTTGAACTGATCAGAACATGCATAAATTCGTGAATACATGAAGGCATTGGCCTGACGACCGAAGTAGCGCCGAAGTTATAATAATAAGAAGTCAATAAGTAATTAGGGCTACTACTCTTGCTATTACCTGATTTCTTGAGTCTTCATTAGTCCGAAGGTATCAAGAAATCTTGTAATCTGTTACGCGTATGGTTGTGGAAAGTTATTGATCTGTTTTATTCATCATATTGCAACAGAATAGATAAAGAGTGACGCACTTTTTTCGTCTGCTCTTCGGGATAAACATTCATGGGGCTTAACTATGAACGATCATACAACATCAGATGATTAGTAGATGAATGACAAAGCACAGGTAGGTGTTTGCAGGTAGGATAATTAATAAAAGTCAATATGATTTACAAAATTAATTCGTAGTTTATGCAATGGCATCTTAAAAAAAATTTAGAATTTTTTGATGCGTGATGAAATTTCATTAATTTAAAAAATTACTAAATGAGAGAATTGATGATTTTTCGAATTATTACCACATTATTACATGCACTTATAATTATGGAGGAGAGCGTAGAGGAGCTGATTATTGTCTTGGAGCGGAGTGGGTGAAAGCTGCAAATGGAGCGGAGAGGAGCCGCTCTAGAAGACTCGTGGGGCGGAGAGAAGCGCAGTTGGCGAAATTATACCGCTCCAGATCCCTGGTTATTACTATTAGGTTCCACCGGCAACATACACTTGTAGGTGTAGGGAAGCGTTGCATGAGCATATTAGGCCTATAATAACATAGGCCTACATGAAATGAATACGTAAATGCAGCTATCTTTAAATATCATGACATTTGTATTGTATTGTAGCATGGACTCTACTCTTTCAAACACCATCAAACTCTATAGTGTCTACAATGTCGGGTCTACAATATCCGAACAAGAGGTAAGATGAGCACGTCCAAAATAACACTTTTCAGCAATTTTTGAAAAATTGACAAACTTTAGAGGTCTCTGCATGTATATTGCGACTCGATCGATTGATTCCTAGCTATTTGACTTTAATCAAAATCGCTTGTCATGTTCTACGGATAGTCAAATTTTCAAAGCTCTAGCTTTTTGAGAAATGCTGCAGACAGAATCGGCTGCAGATAGATAAAGGGAGAAATAGTCAAATAATAGATGCCCACTGTTTGGATAGTAAACCTTGACCAAATTCACTGAAATTTCACATGTGAATTCCCAACAACCCTAGACCAAATAATTACTTCCACAATTTCGATTTTCAGATTTTCAATTTTTTTGATCCATCCTAATGTTTTCTTCCTAAGACAAGCCGCAACCACAATGCGGACCCAAGAAGAACGTGGTGATCCTCCATGTTCCTTTCAAGAGCGACGCATTCATTGACTGGCTCAGGACAAAGCTCACTCATGACGTTTCTTCAGTGTTTTCATTTGTGGACCTTCAAGTGATTTCAAGGATTCAACCTCAGTGGCGATCGAATCCGAAAGACAAGCTGCCTCTGGAATCCCAAACCAATGTGCTACATATTCGACTTCACCTGTGCAGGTAGGTACATTGTGCGAACGGAACACACATTGTCCAAGAGGATACCGGAGCATTAGTTTGTAGCGTCATTACATGCAAATTGATAATGACGCTACAAGTTGCTTGACAGTAAGCGAGGAAAGGCAACGAACAGCATCACCAGACATTTGCGTCACTGACGACGGCAGCAACTAACGAGATGAAGATAGATGATAAGGAGCCCAGCTGGAGAAAGAGAATTGTGAAGGAGTCACTGAGGTTTCATCGTCCTCAGTCGAAGAATAAGACGAAGCATCATTTGTGCGATTCGTGGAAGTTTTGACTCTCTTTTGAAATTTCTGGACGAAGCGTATTACTTTTTATCCTTGTACAGTAGCACATATTTTCATATATTTTGTGACTTCAGAGTTATCTTACTCTTTGTGTCTACAACTGTCTTGGTTAATAGCTCCATTGTCTGGTGTTATGTGCGCTGCTTCTTGTCACTTTCCTGACGATGGTAGTGTAGTCGAAAGATCTCATAAAATAGAATGGATCTCGAAAACGAACCTGTGTTGCGGATTCCCTTTGAAAAGTATGACAATTTGCGACACTATAAGCAGCACTATCAGTCCGGCCAAGCAGTGTTTTCACGTGTTCCTCGCAGATGTCGAGACAAACTCCATCTCAGTGCCCTCTATGTTCACATGGTCAAGCCTGATCTATGTGTGCACAAGGAGATTGCTATTTCCTTACTTCTACTTTGGTAACTTTTCCCATTATTCAGCATTATGACTTTCTAACCTTTTCTTCTCACTATGTACTTGCATCACGTTCACTGGGGCGTCATCGTATCCCTAACTTGTCATTAACATAGTTCATGCTGGCTTGCTCATGCTGATTCCACTGCGTAAATGTCTATTCCGGTGTGTGCCTTGATAAGAAGCCGGCGAAATACATCAGCCGATGAATAATTTCTGCGTGTTGTTCTTCATCTACAAAACTTGTCGTTTTATTATTGACAGAATGCTATCAGCATTCATTTTGTAGCGATGCAGCACACCAGCATGTCATTTACATGTAAAACAAAAAGTATGAATCTTAAAGTCAATTATACAAAAACCTTTAACCGAGAATAATCACTCTGCAGTGTTATAAAATAATGGGAATATAATTGTTGACAAATTCACATTTTTCGCATTTCACATTCACTATCTTCGAAATTCACATTTAATGATGTTTACATTTGATTGCATGCTATATAATTCAGTGCCAAAATAGCTACTCAATATGTTGCAAATCTTTGAATATTCCACAGAACATGAGTAGTCCTAATCTCGCATAAAAGGTAGTCTTAATCGTAATATTCCGACTGTTTTGATTGCGTTACCTTTGAGTTGCCCAAACTCATCTACTGGTACCTATCTGGACGACCTCTAGAATTGGAGTTACTTAACGCATTGGCGCTCGTGTTTGTGAAAGCCATCGCTGTAGATGTGGTCAGTTAGTATCATCCCCTGCCATGCAAAAAGAGTGCTGACAGGTTCCCAGGACATGCGGCTTTGAACGACATCTTCATACGTGCACTTTATCGGGCCGTTATACCATCTGTTCTCGAACCAGTCGGTCTAGATAGGGGTGATGGCAAAAGACCAGGCGGCATGACTACATTTCCACTCCCAATGGGTGGGTCATTGGTTTGGGATGCCACTTGCGCCGACACTTTTAGCGAAACGCCGGTGATCGATTCTGCCATAAATGCAGGCACAGCAGCGGCTCGTGCAGAAGATCAAAGAATGGCCAAATATCATACTTAACGCGAAAGGTTCGAGACACTCACTTTGAGACTTCGATGCATTGGGGCCTCGAACTTTGGAAACATTGACCAACCTTGGCAACCTTTCGCATTTCTATAGTCAAAGACGAGCTGACGTAGCGTTTCAGCATCGCTGCGGTGAAAGGAAACAGGCAATCGATTCTGCGTGCTGCCTCGTGATTCTTTCTTCATTTTGCATTATTTAAAGCATCCTTTTGTCGTAATTCTGGTGTTTTCAATTATTGAAGATTAATGTTAATTTCTTAGTAAAGTCTATTTTAGACATCTTAAATGAAGAAATGTGTGGGAATAATTCTGTCATCATTGTTCAATATGTAATTAGCCACCTTTTCCGTTCTCTCGCAATCATTCAAGAAGAAGTTATTATGTTTGATAATACCGTATTTCTTTGAATATGAGACGCCCTTGAATAAGGGACGCCCTCGAATAAGAAACGCATCCGTGAGAGGAAAAAATTTAATAAGAGACGCCCTTGAATAAGAGACACATGTACAAAAAATAGAATGCTATAGACATATTACATGCAGGCTATTGTAATGTGGTAGCTACATCCGCCTGAGCGATTATTAGGCCTACTTATCTTAGTAAAATAAGTCAGTCTACTAGTAAATATCGGGTATCATGACCAATATTGTATAATATATAAGGCTTCTTGTTGTTGTACATGCAGTACATGCGGGCCTACTTAAGGTTACTTCATCTACCATTTAAGGAGGCATTATGCGGTAGCTTCCTTTGCATTTGAAGTCATGTACCGGTCGGTAACTTTTGCTGTAAATACTACTTGATTATCGGTATTTTCGTTTCGGTAAATTCAGATCTAGTCTACATGTATAGTGGCCAACATGTACTGGTATATGAATGTATTAGATGAGTCTACAAGATATGCTACTACAAACCATAAAACTCCTTTCATTTCCAAAATATCTGAATTATGATAAAGCGTATATATGTAAGAAAAATTACTGGCGAAATTTGCCCATGACATAGGCCCAAGTGAGGAATGCAAAGGTTACCTAAGAGAATAGTAGCAAAAACTAAGACATCTGTTTCTAATGAAAGAATGAAAACTTGAACATTTGATAAATAAGAGACGCCCTTGAATAAGAGACGCCCCTGAATAAGAGACGCATCAATCAGGGATCTGAAAAAATAAGAGACGTGTCTCTTATTCAAAGAAATACGGTATACAATATAATTATGCTGTAAATCAATTTGATTCCACTATTTAAATGAAAATCATCATCCTCTAGGAATCTCAGTTACAACTACATAGATTAAGATAACTAAGATTAAGCCTACTGTACAAAATATAACTGTAATGAATAAACTTGTAGTAAACTTTGAAGAAAAGAAAAAATAAAATAAAATACATGTGAAACTACAGTATGGGTACTGAACTTGCTAGAATCGACCTACAACGTCTCACCTGGAACTACTCCATGAAGAAAATGAAATAAGGAACTAGACTTGTTATAAATGGACCAATTGGTGTCTAACTATTCATGAAAATTAATCTATCTCTCAAGAGGACCGGTCTGTGTCCCAACATATCTAGCCTTAATGAGTAGACTGCAACAAAAAAAATAATGGAAACGAATAATGTAATACATACTGAAAATAAAATGAAATTAGTCCTTAAAAGGACTGGTTTTGCGTTCCATGTACCAGCTAGGAAGTCATCAGCAGGAACTCAGGTAGGATTCGTGTTTCGGCCCCAATCATATATATATATATATATGTTAATATTATATAACATATTATAGTAAAAATAGAAAGTAATGATAATCATTATTACAGGAATATTGATATATATTGAGAACAACAAGAAAATAGGATGTTACAAGACATCAAGACATGAAATGGCAGCTCCTCGAGCTGAACGGGCAGTGGAAACTTTTCTCATGCAAAATCATGTTAAAACTTCAGAAGATTTATTTCTTGTTTAGTGAAAAAAGAAAATTATTTTCTCACGAACGACTCCAGAGGCGACGGATCGGATGAACGATGCGTTATCAAGTTTTTAAAAGAAGAAAACGTCGCAAAAATCAAAAACGAAATAATTATTTAGTCTCTACCGGTTTCAACAACGAAAGGTGGAGGAACTGAAATTCATTAGCCAACTAATGACTGATTGGCCTCATGACCTTAATATGCAGCATTTGCTACAGAGGTCAGTGATCTATGAACCTAAATCTCCTACTTCCCTATGACTTTTGTGATTTCTATTTTTATGATATAGAATATTTTGGAATATATCTAAGAATATCTAGGTAGTCTATGCATGCATAGAATGGAAATTTTTAAAACTGTTTGTCGTTTAAAATTGTAGGGACTAAATGTCCTCTTTTTACACTTCTCCTGATGAAGATTGGTCAATCTCTGTCATCTTGTTGCCAATTGAAACCGGTAGAGATTAAATAATTATTTCATTTTTTGATTTTGCGAAGTTTTCTTCTTTTGAAGATTTATTTCTTTAAATTGACAGATCAACGACGCGGACTAAGGACTTCTTGCATCATAAGACTCCATACAGGTCATTCATATTTAAGGTGGATTTTGATGCCTTTCTCTTGTTGTGACATCCAATATCACAGTCCGTTATAAACTGCAGTTGCGTAGAAAGAGAGACGCACTCGCCCGTCCGAATGTAGTCATTTGTTTGTGGGAAAAATATCGTTTTCCCAGCTTTTGAACTTGGCAGCTTTATTCAATTCAAGGTCAGATGTGAGTTCGGAACCGACATTTTACATTTCAATGGCGATCGATTGTCGTACGGAATTATGCAACTCCAGTAATTCTCACGATTTAAAGCGTTCAATTGAGTTTTTATTGAGCAGCTGAATTATTTCAAATGAAATAAACAGGCTCGACGATTTTCTACTGCGATTATTGTGTTTTCTTTAGTCATTTACAGCATGAGTTCAAATGCGCATTCCACCATATTGGATCAATCAATAATCCGGCTACCCAGTATCTAGTAGTGTCTTTCGAAGCGCATCTCTTCTTGTCACAATTCATCTTCTGGCCTGAGTGTATCAGGATATTCCTATCATACATGTAGATGAGATTTATATTGCTAAGCAGGTTGAGTTGTGTGGAGGAGCAACGGGGCCCAACCAAGGATGCGATGAAGACGGTGTGCTATCTACGGTATGTGCTTCATGACAAAAAGTCTAACACATAGTTATCGTGATATCGTCGCCATATTTCCCTTATGGAAAATGTCAGTGGCTATTTTTCGCGATTGTTACAAATGATGAAACTTTTGTCAATTACTGGCTTCACAACAATTGTTCTCGGCCTCGATAATCCTTTGATAAACAGAACAGAGCGTTTTATAAATCCCTTAGTGATGATGATCAACTACGTCCTGAACTGAGACATCCTTTTACATATGATTCTTTGCTTCCTGTTATCAGTCTGTCTGAACACCAGACCGGTGCCTCCTCAGAAGGAAAGATTATGAAACTTACTGGAATCGTATAAATACGTGTTTCCATTTCAATAATATTGTTTTTATTCAAGAATTGTGATGCTGAAAAGTTGGCCAACTGTGGCATACTAGATTTTTCAGTGTCATGTCCACTTGCTAGTATATAAATGTCCATGCTTTTGACTAACACATCAAGACAAACTTCCTACTAAAGGACGAACAAGGTCTCTTGTTATGCCAATGTTACATATAAGTCATTTGTAATACATGTACATATTTGATCAAGAATTAATGGAATAAAGTGTTGCAACTTGCAGTTGGATTTAGCGGTCTCAAATTTTGTGATGTTCTTATGCACATGTTCCATAACGACCAAGTTTCCGATGCGGGAACATTTTTCAAATAACTGTGAATTTAAGTAAATCATTTTATTTTCAAAATATGTGCCATCCATGAGTGGAGCATATCAAGAATTCAAGAATCATCGCTCTGATCTACCTTTTTGGTACAAATTTCGATTATAAAAACAGTTGATGAGTATCATTGCAAATTTAAGCACGGTTTTTCCGAAAACATGGATTTCTTCGTTTCTATGATGCAAATTGTTCAATGCATTACAGTAACACTATCAAATATATTATTTTTGAATTATTCTCATGTAGCTACAAGGTCCTATCCCTATTCATAGTGTTCTTAAATACCTAAATTTATTTTTTAAAAAGTGTTCCCAGAGCGGGACCATGGTCGTTCATAGGATAAGAGGGCAAAAAATGAACATCTTTTA
This sequence comes from Prostheceraeus crozeri, assembly GCA_907163375.1. Classification (NCBI taxonomy): domain Eukaryota; kingdom Metazoa; phylum Platyhelminthes; order Polycladida; family Euryleptidae; genus Prostheceraeus; species Prostheceraeus crozeri. Next base: position 123,607 of record CAJQUW010001716.1, read on the forward strand.
CAGATTATCGCATAACGTAATAATAATAAGCATTTACTTTGAAGATAAACAGCCACGGCTGATCATAACACATATAAATGGATTAAAAAAGCATTAAGTTACAGCTACGAAAAACGCGATACCCAAGATGGAAGGAATGAGTTCTTACATCTATCAGTTTTACAAATTATAACACTGGATGACTTTCTGAGTTTTGAGATGTCTCATTCGAGCGCTGTTGTATTCTTTCTCTCAGGATCGTCGATAATCTCTGAAATTGTCTTTGACATATGGCAAAATGTCTGCTGCTCAGTTCTTCTAACCCATGTTTCATCAAAACGCCTTCATAATTATAATCGTGGCACTCGATTGGAATGCGCTTTATCATGCGGATGACTCTTCTCTGAACGGCTTCAAGAACGTTTCATTGTGCTTTTGTGATAGTTTAAATGTCATACAGGAGCGCCATGTTCCAGAATGCTGTGCATACAAGCACAATACAAGTTGACAACATCTGCATCTACGAAACCTGATCGCATCATTTCACTAACAAAATGTACCCTCATCTGTGCTTTCTTGATTATTTTCAGTATGTGATCTGACCAAGACAATTGATCATCGATGATGAAACCAAGACTCTTCGTTTGACGAATTGGATTGATTATTCCCCCATCGACTTCTATCTGATGCCAGCTTAGCTGTTTCCTTCTTCCAAAACTTATCCTCATTTCATTTGTCTTTTTTAGATTTAGTCTCATATTGTCTTCTTTTGCTCAATCACCAACTTCATTCGCTCTCTGCACAAGTGATGTTTGATTATGCCGGAGACACACAGAATAAGCTACATGCCATAAGCCATCGTTCGCAAGTGCGACACGACCGTTCATAAGCCATAAGCCATTTAGATAATATTTCTTCTCATGACAGGTAACACAAGCAGGCAGAAGAAGAAAATACATGATATTTTCCTATTTTTTTGTAAGAGCATAAAGCATAGTAAAGCTTAAGCATAAAGAATGATGCGTTATATCACAACTACTGTCTATTGAAGATAATCGCCAAGGATTCTAAACCGGGTGACAGCTTTTCCTGTGTGCCTCCGTAATCAAAGGCTTATGACTTCTTCTGTATGTCAGCTCTCATTGAAACTTAAGTGCTGGAATTCAGACTTAGTGCTATCGAAGGATTCGTAGATAGTGAAGTCAACAATATACTTTATGTTTGCTGTTAGGTCATTCATCATTGTTAGGTCAGTACAAATGCAAGTGGTCCAAATTTAGTTCCTTGAGGTACTCCCATGGTTGCCGTGGGATTTCCCATGGAATGAGAATAGAAATTTCCGTAATGGGTATTCCCATAAAAATGCGAGAAACTCTGATAGAGCTTATCATTTTTTCTTGCATCTGTTGCACGATTTCATAGTTATGATAATAATATTAGTCTTCATTTCTAGAGAGAATTATGCATGGAATGATTGCACGTAGACATTATTTTTATCATTAATGATGTGATAAAGTGATTAAGTGATACAATGCACATGTACATGTAATTCCAATCAATTAGTATTTCCAAAAAACCAATCTCGGGATTCGAATTTCTATTAATTGCGAGCTTCCGAGTGCTTCGCTCGTTTTCAGGAAGGCAGAGGCAAAAGTCCTCGAAATTAATAAAAATTCGAATCCCGAGATTTGTTTTTGGAAATACAAACTGATTGGAATTGTATGGATCTCGATGAAGAGGGAGCATTTCGCAATGCACATGGAAGATGAAATGAAAACATGCCTAGTTGAAATTCTGTAGTTGATCCTCGCACAGATGCATGTAATCTATTTTCAAACACGGATAAATGTATTTAGGCCTGCTGTGTTGACCAGTTTCCATGCAGGTTGACAAGGCAGCGCCGTCCTATGAGCAATATGCTGGAATATAGGCCTACACTAAAACTACACATGTACCACATAACTAGACTAAACACTGTTGTCGATCCGTTTAATAGCGCTATATTGTTACAAGCAGGCATCCAATTGCATCGGTTCGTTGGTATTGGTATTTGTAGAGGCCTTGTTTATCGCATCGGTTCCTATTGGTATCTGTAGAGGCTTTTGATTTGATTATTCAATAGCACACATGCTACCTAAAAGCTGTAAGATGTTGTGACTTGATTTAGGCATATCATGCATGTACAAGGTATAGACGCTTCCGGGACAACTGGGCCCGGTAAAACTGGGCCCCCAAAAAAAATACAAAATGACTCTCCTTTTTTGACATAAATGTGTTGCACAGACTCTGCTGTACACATAAATGCCCATTTTCGATACTACAATGTCCTTGTCTTGCACAGTTTTTTTAAAATGAGTTTATTTATTAGACAAGGACATTGTAGTATCGAAAATGGGCATTTATGCGTACAGCAGAGTCTGTGCAACACATTTATGTCAAAAAGGAGAGTCATTTTGTACTTTTTTTGGGCCCAGTTGTCCCCACCCCGGTATAGACTTGTAGTGGTAATGAATGTCCCCTAACCTCTGCTAAGGGTTTCAATCGGTTAAGTTTATCAAAGAGATATTTAGCTTATGGGAATTCATATGGGAAATTATCGTATACTTTGAAAAATCACCGTGGGAATGGGACGAAGAAATCTCGTCCCACGGCAAGCCTGGTCAGCTGATGTCGACATCCACTTTTAATGATGATGTGACATGACCGTTCTAATAGTGCTTTATGTACAAGAACATGGAATTTTGATTCAGTCAAAGGTGCTTAGAATGTTTGATTAACTGCAAGATACAAGGAACAACTTGTAGGAAATTAACATGTCTCTATCTCAGTGCAAATTAGAAAAATTCAGAAAATCTTGATATCTCTATCCCATACCAACTTTACCTCTATTTGAGCTAGAAGGCCTCTTATTTGACTCGTTAGTTCGGGCCTCTAAGGTCTTCACTCATTCGCGGTGTTAACTATCGAGTTTTGACTGTATCTCTAAACCGTTAAATCTTGAAACACGTTTCAACTTTTCCCTATATTATTTGTAAGCACCGAAATTCTCTGCCAGAGCAGGGCTCCTGAATCTGTCCTGAGAGACGAAGTGCGTCGGACAACACTATTTTAACGAATAAAGAGTCGTCATTATAAGGGAGTGATAGCTTTTCCTATGATTCGAGCAAAGTCTCCAAATTTATCGAGACGCAAAAGGTAACTTCTGACCGAATTGCGGAATTATCCACAGACAGATGAATGAATCACAGACTGGAAGTATAAAGTCTGTGAGTCACTCTGAAATTTTGTTGAATAGGACCACGTCGTCAATCGCATGATTGCGCAATATTCGAGCGTCTTCCACTAGTTGCGTGGGCAAGTGATGGAGAAGGCGAACTCTCGATGTTGAAGTGCGAACTGATAAATGTCCACACTCCGTAGCATGATGGTTAGTGGAGACTGGACAGCAAGAAGCTATCGCCGCTTCAGTGGCTCGCCCGATTATGAAGCTATGATGAACACTTGTCGCCTATAAGAAAGGACGAACATTAATATTAAGTAGAATTTCTTCGCAACCAGTCACGCAAAGGTCCGTGTGAATGATATCGGAGGGATAGTAAAGCGGGCTCATAGCAAAACTGTCTCTACAGGGAGATGCCATCACAAGTCCCAAAGCAGGTTTCCAGGCAGCGAGGGATCACATCTCCGGAAGGGTATAAGAAATAGTCACTTGATAATTATATAAGATAACGGTTGCCACTTCTTTTGATGCTTTTTCAATTTTAGTTTCATCTTGTGGACTCCAAAGAAGTGTTGAACTAAACCAACCTAGGTGTCGTGGCACAAATACATGCATTCAATGGTTCATTGCTCACCCCAACAAACGATATGACTATTTTGGCTCACATAGAAAGCCATGATTATAGAAAATAGGATGAGATCATTTTAATCTGCGACCTTTAATTCATATAAATGAACAGTATGTTTCTATGTAAACGAAAAACCAATCCTTGTTTACTAGTTTCTCATTTCACCAAAGAAGAAAATTACTTGACAAATGAATTGGATCACATCGTCTGATAATTTGGCGATCAATATCCCCAGACAAACAATTTCGATTGGTGACAATTGGGCGGAA
>CAJQUW010001717.1:0-23390 GCA_907163375.1 Prostheceraeus crozeri
ATAAATATTAAGGTCTCCGAAAATTTGAAAATATTTGAAATTCGCTGAAATTATAAACTCAGGTGGACACTCATTTTGATGAAATAATGAAAATTGCTTCAGAACGTCTATTTGTTATACGCAAATTGAAAGAACTGCTACCATATGAGCAAATAATTGAGGTGTATAAGGCCATTGTGTTATCTGTGCCATTATAAGCTGCCCCTTGTTTGTTTGGCTTCCAAAAAATGCTAATGACAGACTCAAGCATTTCAACGTCGGTGTCACAAGCACATCTGTGGAAAGAATTGCAATTGTGACAAGTTTCCCAAACTTTCAGACTTACGCGAAATTCGTGATTCTCTTTCCTTCAGAATTGTGAATTATACGTGTCCCATCCGTTACAAGAATTGTACCACCGCGATTACAACATTCAGGTCATCTAAGACTGCCACATGTGCGCACAGTTCGCAGACTTCATTCATTCTTCCCGTGGACATCAATGCTATTGAACAATACATTATAGTGTTTTTCTCTTTTCTGATGGTTTGCCCACTTTTGTAAAGCCTTCGATTTTCTATTTGATGAAAAATATACGCTACCTTACTTACTTACTTACTTGTGTCCGCAGCTGACTCCATTTGAAATTCTCTTAAATTGAAATTCGCACCAGTTACTTCTTCATCAGTGGAATGTACTGTAGTTTTGCCATGCATCGTGATCTACTTACCTGTCGACGGGAATCTTTCACAGAAGAATCTTTCATCAAACACCTATTCGTCAAAATTACTGTCTATTGTGATTATGTCTGATTCATTTTCCACTGTATTACATTTTCATCGTTTTATCAATTTCAGGACTCGGGTTATGAAATACTGTAGCTTTATTAAATCGATATGACATGTGTTAGATTTGAATACATAGTTAATTATTGCACTATAGGTTGTAGCTTTTCATTTACACAAGTACATAAGGACACAAGACATATTTTTAGCATATTTTGTAAAAGTATGAAGAATATTTCTCTGAAGTTGAAAAGCATATAGTCCGAGCCCTAATGATAAGTCAAAGAAAGAGAGTAAATTTACAATTGCAATGAGTTTGAAACTCTTTACATGAGCTATGATATCAGCGGTGAGAATGTCTCATGGCGACTTTGTTGACTCGCTTGAAGCAAAGCGACTTTGTTGACTCGCTTGAAGCAAAGCGACTTTGCTGACTTGCTTGAAGCAAAGCGACTTTGTTGACTCGCTTGAAGCAAAGCGACTTTGTTGACTCGCTTGAAGCAAAGCGACTTTGCTGACTTGCTTGAAGCAAAGCGACTTTGTTCACTCGCTTGAAGCAAATCGACTTTGCTGACTCGCTTGAAGCAAAGCGACTTTGCTGACTCGCTTGAAGCAAAGCGACTTTGTTGACTCGCTTGAAGCAAAGCGACTTTGTTGACAAAGCAAAGCGACTTTGTTGACTCGCTTGAAGCAAAGCGACTTTGCTGACTTGCTTGAAGCAAAGCGACTTTGTTCACTCGCTTGAAGCAAATCGACTTTGCTGACTCGCTTGAAGCAAAGCGACTTTGCTGACTCGCTTGAAGCAAAGCGACTTTGTTGACTCGTTTGAAGCAAAGCGACTTTGTTGACTAGCTTGACGCAAAGCGACTTTGTTGACTCGCTTGAAGCAAAGCGACTTTGTTGACTCGCTTGAAGCAAAGCGACTTTGCTGACTTTCCTCTATGCATGCTCCACTAACTTGATATGAAGCAACGTCATCAATTTGAATTTGAAAATATCTCAACAGAACACTATGATCGTAGCAAATGTTTTCATTAACTTGAAGACGTAATAATATTCATCGAGCAAAACCACATGCCTACATTCTTTTTATGAAAAAGTATACGCATGTTGATGCCTCAAGTCACTCACTCGATAAACATCTTCCATACTTGAAGATGCCAAAAAGGGCAAGCTATTATTGAATCCAGTTAGACATGAATTATAATTGAAAATTTCTGACAGCGCGCTCCTCATTGAAATGCTCTATATTTTGTTTTGAGTAATTTTCTCGCTTACCCTCACGATATTTGTAGTGTACTTGAATTGCACACTTAGTTCTGTTAGGTTGTTTTTCGCCCCCCCCCCCCCAGATGCCCTCCATCATTGGCATGTTGGACTAAAAAAACCTCTTCCAAATTCATTTGCTTCCTTTTGTCCTCAAAAATTCCAAACATTATAATTTCGGTTAGGTTCTGCTATGTTTCCTCAGGCTTGGAGAGGCCTTCCATGTCGTGCATTCGATATGGTTGGACTGGCCCCGCTATGTGGTATAGGTTGGAGGTTATGGGCCAGGCTTCATGCAGTCACATGGTTCCTCCCTGATGACTCCATACATAGCAAATTAATTTTGGCTTCTTATTTTCACCATTTGTTATTTTTAAGTTAGCTTCTCGTCAAGTCCATGACAAACTCTCATTTTAGTTCTTAGATTGTAATAATTAAATCGATTACAAGTTTTAATTTATTTCCCTTCCCGTCTTAAGTTGGGTCGGAGCCTTTATTCGTATTTCAGTCCCTACTCTGTACTGGAGTTACTCTTTGTAGCTAGCATTAATTTGTATTCATTCGTTCATGACTTTTAATTATCTAATCATTTACAGGATTCTTCACTAGGGCAGTTGTTTAAATTTGGCATCTTCCGTTTCCTGGATCTTTCGAATTATTTTGACCATGTCGTGCCTTAATTCGATTCACAAAGTCTTCCCTTATTTTTTTATCCGTCTCAGGAGACTTTCAGTTTTAATGACTCAAGTGGGGAGACAGTAGCGAAAGGCGGTTGCTGTTATTAGTGAAACGATATCCAGGTCTCTGAATGGCATATTCTGTAATTCCATTTATTCATGATAATGAGGGTAATTTTTTATGACATGTCATATTTTGTCTTATTTTTAGGATACGGTAATATTGTCATATTTTCTGTGTCTCATCATATTTAGTCATATTTTGGTCATGTTTCTGTGGTTTTAGACTGCTTCAGTTGGCGGGAAGAGGGGATAGAAAAGACCAATGCGCCAGGATTGGCTCATTTGCCGTGAGCCTGTCCTTGTCAGCCAACCGCTGCTTCGGTACAGCACTCTTCTCCATGTTGAAGAAGATGCTATTCAAAGACAGGCCTTTTCACAGAATCAAATGTAGTAAATTACATTACTGTTTCGTACAACAAGCTGTTTCAAGCTAAAAGTTTGAAATAAATCATTTCTATTTTTCGTAAATTGAACTCTTTATTGTCAGTGAGAAGCCGTAAGCTTTTGATAGGTTTATTAGCAGCAAACATGTTTCAGTAGGCAAGCTACCATCATCAGTGACAGCGGTCAATAAAAGTCTTTTTCAACTAAGAATAGCTTTACAGCTCAAAGAAAAATTAACTCTTTCGATTTTCCGTATGAAAATCCTTACTTAGTCAGTTTCGATGCTGTTCAACTTTTCACTAATATTCCAGTCAATGACACTATCGACCATATAATTAGCTTAGTCAATTTTGATAGATTTCCTATTAATGATAATACTTTGCGTACTCTCTTGCAACTCGCTTGCACTAATGTGCCGTTCCTGTTTAACAGGAGAAACTACCTTCAAAAAGAACGAATGAGTATGGGATCCTCCCTTGCACCTCTTATGGCTGAATTCTCTTTAAATATTATAGAAAGTAAAATGCTAATGCCGAACTTTTACATTAGGTACGTCGACGATATTTTAGCAGTCTTTCGGTCTTGAACCGAAGCCCTCACTTTTTAGACCAGCTCAATGCTGTTAATTCATCTCTTCAATTTACGATAGAAGAACCCATAAATGACTCTATCAATTTTCTAGATATGAATATTTTCATAAAAAATGGCAAATTTAAAACAATTGGATAACAAAAGAAACATATACTTTATTGTATACTCATAGAAACTCCTACAGTCCTGACTCTTATAAGAACAATGCGATTAAAGCCTTGTACAATAGATCTCAAAAACTAAGCAGTCTCCCTGCCGACCGCGATTATAACAAAAACAAAGTTAGGAATATATATTTTTATTTAAAACGGATATCATCCGGATAGAATAAATAAAGTCTTTGAGCGTTGTGATAATCCTAAGACTAAAATAGAATCTAGCGAAAAAACTGAAATATTTTGGAAGCTCCCCTAAGCTTCAACTCTTCTTTCTCGAATAAAACGCAATATTCGCCACATAAATAGTGCTTCAGAAAATAGTATTTTAAGAATTGCCTTGAACACATACAAAACACAAAACATGATAAGCAATAAAGATAAAATTCCTTTCAATGAGTTATCTACCGTAGTTTATAAGTATACTTGTGAGCATTGCAGTCAATGCTACGTCGGTGAAACCCGTCGCCATATTTTCACTAGGATAAACGAACACGTGAAAGGTCGACCAGCATCCGAAATATCTCTTCATGTTCACATCCCAAATAAAGATAACTTTAAAATTCTCATTCGCACTCCATACACGAAAATTGCTGAATCATTGTACATAAAGTCATTCCTTCATTCACAGTACCCAATGAATAACCGCAGCCAATCACAGCCGCTCTTCCTATATTGATTTTTCTTGTCTCATTCGCACTGTATATATTGCATCCTTGTTTATTGACCGTTGTCACTGATGATGGTAGCTTGCCTACTGAACTCTTTAACTTTTTGGCCTTAAAATGGAAACATAATTTCTGCTATATTTAAAGATAAAATCTTACTAAATTACAATTTAAGCTTTTTAGGTCATATTTTTTCTAAGTTTAGGTTATAAAAAAATGCCTGAATGATGATCAATAGTAATAATTCATATTTTCTTATCTTTTTACAAAGTTTTGGCGAAATTGTGCAGTCTGAGGTCGCACCGAAAATAATGTATCACATCGTGCCAGTTTAGACTGTTTGCTTGTTGGCAAGTTCACTCTTCCGCCAGTGACCGTCTCGTTCGCTTATCCGATGCTGTAGTCATAGATTTGATGATGCGCAGAGCGGTTGCAAAAAAATGGAATCGACGGCTGTTGTGGACACTGAGGGATGAATCCAAGATGTCTTGTCACCTCAATGCAAGAGAAATGCAATGGTACTGGCGTTCAACGATCCAAGATGCAATAGACATAAAAATCCCAGTACCTAAAAACCGCAACAAATGATGAATCCCAGATTGTAGAGATGCACCCATGGAAACCAGACGATTCGATACGTATAAAAAATTTGAATGAAGACCCAGCTAGTACCAATTAACGACCGAAAAGAAGAAAAAGCATTCAGAGCGACACGAACACACAACCGGCACGTTCAACGATCATGAGATGATTTATTAATCTTAAATATATTGATGATCACGAGCAGACTTGTTAATATTTTGTACACGTTGTTAGTTTAATGGTTGAATTTAATTGATAAGTCGTTATTCTCGCTACAAGATTGAGAAAAACGGTCAATCCTTGCAATTATATTCGATTGAATATGGTTGGTAAAGAACAAAAGAGCAGAAGAATCTTTTATCATCAAATACATAAATAAATTAAAGCGCTATAATGTTTGTTTGTCTGCAAACCTTTTATGTGCCGGCAGCTATTGAAAACACACCGAAGGAGCACAGTGTACACAAGACTTTTATAGTTTCTCTTACAAATAGTAAAATTATTGCTTGTGTTCTCTATTCCCCGTTTAATCCACACTGTAGATAAGCCAGAGATGATAATTGGTTCCAAATCTTGAACCCGGACCTAAAGTGTACCCACGACCCACGACCCACGACCCTCGGACCCAGACCCAAGTTGAAATTAGAGAATGAAGGAACAAACATCACGTTAAGGCTCATATACAAGCAGAAACATTTCATAATGACATTTTTGATCTTCCTTTTTCATTTTCACCTATAAGTAATTATACACTGTAAACTGTCACCTCCTAAAATCGAAGAAATCTGCATCCTAAAGCGCGACACACTAGAATTTTAGGAGGTTGCGTGAAATAGAATGCTGACATACTAAAGAGAACAATAACACTAGTGCGCTAGCCTCCTAAAACGCTTTGCTTTAGGATTTTTTTATTAGTTACGAATAGTGTCTCGCTTCAGTGTGTGATTTACGAGGTGCTGGTTTAGAGTGTACAGACGGACCCCTTTCGACATTTAAAACGGAACCCAAAGTAATGCGCTTCCTTGCTAAACGGACCACATGGTTCCTGCAGTGTGATTCCCCAGATGGATGCGGCCCATTTCGTACCTTCAATACGGACCATTGTGCTTAACATTGCATTCTCTCTCTCTCTCTCTCTCTCTCTCTCTCTCTCTCTCTCTCTCTCTCTCTCTCTCTCTCTCTCTCTCTCTCTCTCTCTCTCTCAGTCACTCACTCACTTTCCGTTCGATGCAACAACGTTTATGCAATGTTTCTTTCCAATCATTTTCAAAGCAAGCTCCAGAATTTTAAATTCATTACCAAAATCTCAAATTCTCGATTGCGAGCCCATCAGCTAGATGATGAATATTGTCGCTAAGGATGAACATTGTCGCTATTACATTACCAATGACAATGTTGCATATCAGGATTGACTTCCGGTGATTCGCTGTCATTCCGTCAAATTAATGACAGAGAAATATTTTTATTAACTCACACATGAGACAAATTCGCTTAGCTTCGAATAACTTCGATATTGAGTCAACGCTTTGAATTTTTTCAAATGGATACCATCATTTACGGAGTCAACTGCACGTCTGTCATTATAAAGCGTGCGTTCTTTGAGTCAACTGAATTTATTGGGACCATTTCTTGGGCCAGCATTGCCTTTATTGGAATGGTGCTAAATACACTTACGTTCATTGTATATTATCGAATGGATAATGGCAGATCAATTATAGGCAATAACTTTCGAGTTCTTCTTCTTTGTTTGTCCTTCAATGATCTTATGTATTGTCTGTTTCGTTTATTATGGCAAATTCTGGATACGTTTGTTGTAACTAACTTTCTTTTCCTAATTGGGAGATGTTAAAGTTCACTGTATATGGATTTAAGGCCGTATTAGGCATCCGAGAATTCTTTCTAGGCTTAAGGAACTATGTTATTGTATTTGTAAGCTTGTTCCGTTTGGAGGGAATTCTTTTTCCGGTCATTGCCAGAAGTGGTCTAGGAATGTTTCGAAGACGCAACTTGTTGATCATTTCCGCCATTTTATTTGTTATTTGTGGCACGTCTGCATCAGCTCTATTCTTTGCTCGTATTGTTTTTATCTGTGCGGACATGCCAAAACTTCACCGGGTTGTTCCCCCGTATCACCCATTGGCTCACATAGTCTTGCCAGAGCTAGGTAGACAGGTCATTGCTTTCGGCATGTACATGCGAGGAATAATGATTGATCTTTTGCCACCCATTCTTGTCGTCATCTTTAATGTGGGCATTGTAATTGGCACTTTGCGACATAAGCGTCCTGGGGAGCCAACGATCGCAAATGATGACAAATATCGCTGGCTGGTGAAGTTGGTTATTGTTTTGAATACTTCATTTGTTTTATTAGAGACTCCTGGACTTGTGAAATTGATTGTTTGCGATATTCACCGCAGTGGTACCATTTGTCCATTAACTGTTGCCATAGGAAGAAGCACAAGATTGATAGATTCAGTCACTAATTTCTTTTTGTATGCAATATTAGACGAGAGATTTAGAGCTGAATTGAAGCTATTGTATTTTCGCGCTAAATCAACGGTGTTAGGAGCTGCAAGAACCAATGATAGCGACGATGTTGATTAAGGAATTGTGTTTTCTATGTAACCTTGTCATATTCTTATATTTCTCAGAATCCATGTATTCACGTTTTCCTTATATTGCAACGTTATGAAAGTTGTCGTATTCGTAGAAATGACTTCATTGTGCACAACCGTGAAACGGACTTTTTCATTTCTATCCTAGAACGTCTATTTTCCTCGTTTTGGTTTATCCATGTCGTGTCAAAACCAAATAGCAGATTGTGTATTGACTGAACATTGACATTGTCCTTGTGCGATTTCGTAAAATCCGGTGCGGTGCATGGTTTTGAATCTCGTACAACTGAAATGTTTATTATTTTGTTATTCAAATAACTACAATGAATTTCAAACAAGTGAGTTTTCAATTCTTTTCTCCCTTGCTTGGAGATTCGACATTATCTATAGTGGGTTCGGATCGTTTAATATGGTGTGGCTAAGTAATTGGAAACTAATTCGGCCGTTGATGAGACTTTTTATTGTGGAATTAATCTGAAAATGAGACTTCCACATAATGACATGAACCCTATGTCTGCTACAAATCTGTCAGTCTGCCGACTTCTACCTCGGTTCCTCTTCTTGTCAAACAGGGAAAAAGCACATGTAATTCCAATAGAAAGCACATTGAAGTTTTCGGTAAAAGGACATTTTTCTACATTTTCTCTGATAGAGTCATATTTTTGGCATAGAATGTTTTCAGGTCATCTTCTTGCATGAAAAGGCAAACACGTTTAAATGTAGCGAACATCCAAAGATAGGTGAAACAGTTTTTTCATTGAATTTTAGCTGAAACTTAATGCTTTTAATCGCTTTCTCGCATGCATCATCGATCAGAAGCATGGCAATAACATGCGCGTGATATAAAATGACATGAAGACTTTCAGAGAAAACATGAAAATGTCATTTTAACGAGTTAACTTCAATCACTTTTCTATTGAATTCACCCGGTTTTTTGAGAAGAGGAGGTGGGTAGAAGTAATGTATGCAGACGCACTAATTCGTAGTTGCCATCATTCTGTAAAACTCTTACGTACGGCCACCGTTATCTATGTGGCTGCCTGACTGTCTCATCATCCTATCTAATCAGAGGAAATCTGCTATTGCAATCTTCCTATTTAGTTAAAGAAACTTTCTGGACTTGATACACAAACCGAACTACTGAACCTTCATCAGATGAAGCTGTAGCATTTGATTATAAACTAAATACAAGCCCTTTTGACTTTTGCTTTGATCATAAAACTCAGGACGTTGAACTAATGAATAACGGTGCTATATAACATCATAAGCTTTAATGTTTATACGAAACAGCGCATTACTTTGATTTTCCTTACACTTTACCAACAATCTAACTACAATTCAATACAAATTCAAAAAATTCCAACGACATGCATGTATTGCCAACGAAAAAATTGCAAATATAAACGCACAAAGAGTGACGTTTCAGTTCCAAATCTTTTGTCGGTGGCAGATACTCTAGCTTTGGCGATTTTCTCGGAGTGCATTTCATATCTATCATTTTTTTTGCCTTAGCAATGCTCAAAATGCGCACAGTTATCTTGACATTTCACCTCTTAAGAACAGCGCTGTTGAGAAAAAGTAGGCCTTCTTTGAGATAAATATGTGGTCTTCTGATGTTCTAATTTTCCTCCCGAAAACACGTTTTGTTGTGTCTTGGACAGTGGCGGCTCGTCCATTTGGGCAGGTGGGGCACTGCCCCACCTATTGAAATGTTATCTAACTTAAATAACCAGCAACATCAGTAGTGGACTCCATTTCTTGATCATAAATTTCAACTAGGGTATACGAGGGGGTAATTTCGACCAGGGGATATTTCGCCAAGTTATTTACTGTTGCGACGAGCCGTTTCGCTCTTTTAATATGCAAGTGTTTGCCCCGAATGCCAGTCTAGTCATCAAACATTGTATTCGATCAGCTTATGATGAGAATCAAGCAGCCATACACTGCGTCTACTGTTGCTACGTGACGTCTCATTGGAGGAGACGGGAATCACATCGAATAGCGTGTTTGCCTCGATCGTCATTTGTCCAAGAGTTGTGTCAACGTACCAGACGACGGTAAGTAGATCTTATCTTCATCTAACATTTGTTCATAATTTCCGAATTTAGGCGATGAATTTACACTGTTTTATTGATAAGTATAGGTTGAAGTCGATGACAGAAATAAGGGGTTATTTCGCCAAAAAAGAGAGAATTTCTGAAATAATGATATCAAGAACAAAAGCGCTTGATTTAGGTAGAAGAATTCGAGAGTAACAAGCACAACTTTGATTCAATAAGAACTAACATGTTTTAAGTCCTTTCGGTACACATAAGAAAATCGGCGAAATAACCCCTTGTATCTATAAAGCCTGCCATATTCGATACACTGCCTTATACTTCTATATTTTTTGTCTTCTTTATCCTTGAAATTATGTCTTCCTATTACTAGATATCGGCTAAATCACTGAGCTCATTGAAAGTATTTTTCTTGCAGTTATGCCGCGCACTTACGTCTCAAAGAAAGCTTACCAGCAGTACGACAAAGAAAACTTGCTTGCTGCAGTTAACTCGGTGAGGGCAGGAGATCATACACCAAGCGTTGCGTCACGGGTGTTCAAAGTGCCGAGGAGGACGATAGCCGATCAACTCCAGCGTCAGCGGAAGCAGGAAAATATTGGTAGGCCTACTATATTCACGCAAGAGCAGGAGAATGAGATTTGCGATCGTCTAATCTACTTGGAACGAAGAGGCTTCCCTCTCAGCATATCTGGTCTCCTCGAATCTGCATACACGTATGCTACTATTCTACAAAGAAGAAAGCAGCTAAATGGTCCTATTCCGAGCAATTGGCGTCATTCGGGGCACTGTTCACGAGACTGGTGGTTCTCATTTAAGAATCGCCATCCAGAGCTGTCATTGAGAAAGCCAGAAGGTCTTAGTGCTGCCAGAGCACAAGCATTCAATCACAAGCGAGTGTCAGATTTTTATGAGGACCTCGAAAAAATCTATGACGAACTTGATCTTCACGACTACCCACAGCTGGTTTACAACATCGATGAGACGGGGGTTTCCACCGTTCCGAATAATCCGACTCAAGTAATTGCAGCAAGAGGAACTCGGACCGTCCAGTCGATCAAAGTTGGTGAGAGAGGAACGCTCACAACGATAGTCCCAAGCATTAATGCAAGTGGCGATTGCCTTCCACCTTTCGTCATTATGAAAGGTGGTGTCGTAGCACAGGAAGTTCATCAGGAATATTCTTCGGCAGAAATTACAAATTCTAAGACTGGCTACATCGACAGCGAAGTGTTTCTTAAATTTCTTCACTTCTTTCAAGAACACCGGATCAAGATTCCAGGGAAGAAGTGTTTACTTATTCTTGATGGACATTCATCACACGTGACAACGGAGGCTATTAAATATTGTGTCGAGAATAACATCAAACTGTTGTGCTTACCATCTCATTGTTCTCATCGACTGCAACTGCTCGATACCCACTTTAACAAGTCACTCAAATCTCTTTGGACGAAAAATATTGAACAATATTTGCGTGATAGTTCTGAGCAAGCTCTTACGCGACTTTCCTTTGTGAAGGTGTTCAAAAGTTGTTTTGAACAAATGCAACTGAAGCGAGGTCTTGTTGTAGATTCGTTTGCTTATTGTGGATTGTTTCCTGTCAACAAGGAAGCCGTTAAGATTGTGGAATTCACAAAAAGTCTGTCGTTCAGCAATGACGATCTTGGTATGGAAGGAACCAGAGCAAGGACAACTGTGGACCAAGTTCCAGCCCAAGAAAGTTTGAATTATCTGCCATCAGAAATTTCGTCGCCTAATTCATATATTCCATCAGCATTCAGTAGCCAAAGAAAGCAACAAGAGCCACACAACAAAAGAAACATATTGCCATCGTAAGAGATTTGATGAAGAACAGAGATGAAAGCAAAAAGAAGAAACAAATGAAAGTAAAACTCAGATTTAAAGCTACAAAAATGGTTAGCAAAGATAACAAAGAAAAGCCTATGAGTTCCTCCACATGTCTCTGCTGCGTTTGTGAGACTGAGTACTATGATCGTGACAATGTTGAGGACTGGTTTAGATGCGTTGTTTGCTCACTCTGGTGCTGTGAAAGTTCTTTCGGCGTGGACAAGTGTTTTAATTGTGAAAATTAAGGACAAACCAAGTATCGAGCATGTTGTTAGTGTTCTACTTGGTACATGTGGTGCTATTCTCCATGACAAAAGAAAGGATGTTCATTGATTCAGCAATAAAATATCTGCTTATGAGGATTTGCAAATATCTCGTTTTTGCGTGATGCTAGCATACATGGCGAAATATCCCCTAATCGCTTTAAATCAAAATTACTGAGTGGTTGCATTGCAAGGCATCCCATAAAGCATATAATGGTATATTTAGTATATATCTATATAATATATTCTAGAGCACGCATAGAAGGGCTAGAAAAGTGATCACGATGCCATAGATAAATTAATAGATATTCGAAAACATCAATTAAATGAAAACATGGCGAAATTACCCCCTCGTACCCTATACTTCATTTTCATGTACATCTATTCCATTTGCGCGACAGTGACGCTAGCAGAATCCATCAATCGTTTTCAAGACTGATGGGTGCGTCCAAGCATCGAGATTGAGATGACGTGAGAGTGGTTCATTTCACGATCTGAGCGAATAGACAGAATTAACACGCGATGAATGCGTCACAGAATGGGCACTCGAGAGGGAGCCCTAACGCTTCTGATTGGTTAACCGTCAATGCAAAGACAATGCATTGTGATTCCCTTTTTACTGAGTGAGGTGATGTGAGGTTAGCACCAGCGATCAGTCCATTATGTATCTGTAATCTTTATTCAAAGCCTGAATGATAGACAAAATGTTGCTTCAACCGTGTAACTATATGCAGTGACATAGACTTACACATGTATAGCATGTTGCTAACATATTCTTTGCTTTTCATTTACAAAATAAGATCCTTTTAGACTAGATTTTTGATTATGTAAAAATTTCATGCTTATGCCCCACCTGGACCAAATGTCACGAGCCGCCACTGGTCTTGGAGTATATTGTAGACAAAGTTGTTGCCCGTCGCCGAAGAGAGAATTTCGCAAGCATGATTCAATCGTGCCACAGAACATTTTCACTAGTGATTTATCTAGTCTACTGGATCCAGATTGGCTGATGTAGCTAGCATTCACAGTTTCAATAGACTTATAAATATGAATCTATGGTTGTTTCCGATTGCCTTTATCTTAATAAGAGTGTTGTTCTCTAAAATAAAATCAAATCATGTTATTAGAAAGATAAAACCGTCGCGATAAAGCTTCACAATCTAAACAGGAACTCAATGAAAAGTCGCTAGTTGAGAAAATGAAATAGTGAGTCAAGATTTAATCATAATCGTGCTGGTGTGCTCATCACAGCGTCCAAGTTGACGAGATTCAAGCTGCTGTTGGGGAGAAAAGTTGAATAATTCAAAAGGTATCCGAATTTGCTTGTGATCAACGTTTAGCCTCATATTTGCAAAAGGTTTGTAACTGAAAGAAAGAAGAAATCAACGCGATTCTAGTGGTACCACTCTCAAACTTGTACAATGCTTACAACATCCGCAAATTGCAATGGAAGAAATTGAATGAAAACTTTAATTATTGAAAGTAGCTTGCGGGTAAATGTGTAAGTGGGTCAATATCCTGCATGCCTGCACGTGGCAGAGACGTGTACTTCATCGACAGCATTTTTCATGGACAAATTATAGTTACTGTGGTCAGCTAATCTATATCTATAAAAGCATAATGTGGAGCATAATGAAACTTAAGAAAATTCTTATGAGATCCATACTAAACAATTTTGGTGTGAACAATATTGGTGCGATCTTGTAGATAAATCTCAGAAATAAGAAGTCAATTTTCTCTCCATGGCCTCGCTTGTTCTCTTGGTGACAGTACATCAAAGAATGACAAAATGATGAGAGGTTTGCATGATATCAACGAAAATCAAAAGTTACACATTGAATGCCATTAACAGCCTAATTGATTCGCTTTCTATGTAGAATAGAATAGCTATAGCACAAATTTTGGTTTAAACATATATTATCCAAATAATCACTAAAGTAGCAAGAACTGCATCGTGAAAACGATTTCAAAATAAAATTACATCGCAATTACACTTCATTCAATGCGAGTCAAAAATAGTAAAACGTAAAAAGCTTACTGATATGTAAATTAGCACAATTTTAAAATAAAAAGTCTTTCTTTCTGAATACACAATTCAGGTCTCAGATGCCGTATAGATACACTTTCAGTGATTGAGAATTGCAGTGAGCCTCTCGTCCTCTTGAACACCGTAAACCCTTGCTTTTCTTTTTGCAGCAGCATTGACTTTTTCTTTTGATTTTCGTTGATATCATGCAAACCTCTCATCATTTTGTCATTCCTTGATGCACTGCCGCCAAGAGAACAAGCGAGGCCATGGAGAGAAAATTGACTTCTTATTTCTGAGATCCATACAACCAATGTCTGAACCATAATAATAGCAATAACACAAAGTAGGTAGCAATAACATAGCATCGATACTTGATTTGAAGCAAAGATATTTGATTTCCATGCAAGAAAAAGATATTACGCTGCAAACATCAATTTTCTCAATAATGTCATAAATAATCAATAGTCTAAACAATGAAGCTGTGTAACACCACAGAAATAGATATTAGACCTAGTTCCAAGATCAAGTGCAAAAAACAGCTATAAAAATGAAACGTCACCCGCATTCGATTGTGATGTGTCGATGAAGTGCACCTGTTGATGAAGTACCCTTGTCAATGAGATGCACTACATTCGCACACTAAATCAAATTGATGGACATTTCGTGCATTCAGTGGACAAATAATTTGACAATAAATCCGGTCTGCTGCTATTTGAAATTCTGCACACCACAGAATTCAAAGGTCCCTGTTTATAAGCATGCAAAATCAAATGATTTTTTGTGTGAGATTGAAACTTGCGGATTCATCAACTCTGTAGAGAGTTGTGTAAAGCGGTGCCCCTGTGAAGGACGACGCAGGCCACACACTCACCCTAATCTCACAGATCCAATTGATGCACAAATCAGAAAATGCGAGCACCCGACACATTTCACCCGTCGAGCTTTCTCAATGGTGACAATTTTACAAGAAGGTCGACTTTTCGCTTTGTTTAAGTAATGGACTATTACTGCTTGTTGACGGTAAATACAACTGCTCGATCAAGCACCGATCTAGGTCAATGCTACATTGATACAGAGCTGATCATAAAAAGCGCACCACCTAAATGTCACTGAAATTCAATCGATTTTCATGTCTTCCGACCGTGTCGCTAGTCAATGTGCCATACATCATTTGAGAGCTTGCATTCTCAGCTTTAAGATGAGCTATCATAGACTTGCATCCGTAATAGTAGTTGCTGAGCAGTGCTCAAAATATGAAAATCACTCAATTTACAAAACGCAATTTTTCAAAAAGAAAACACGTGAGTCTGATAATGAATCAGACACGGTAAAAACAAGCATTTTCTGAGCTCTCTTTTGACATGCTGGCCATCAAAATCGGTGAATTGAAAAAAAATTAGTGATATCATGAAGTTATCATCACAAAATCATTGCTGTTTTGGATGAAAATGTTATGTTCTCACTTTTTCATCAAAAATGTTAGTGTTTGGTATGTTCAGAATCCTTGCGTTGTAAAAGATTCGAATAGGTAAGTTATATTCATTTATTTTCAATAGTTCTTTCTCAAACTTCCTCAACATTTTTTCCCATTTCCGTGAAAGCAAAAGAACACCTTATCAGGTGAACGAAGCTTCGAAACAAGACAATTGGCAAATGCATGTCTTTGTTCTCTCATAGCATCTGCCGATTGTTTACCTTCATTGTTTGTGTACTTTTGCGGAAATGGAATGCATTAATGTAGCCCTTCGACCTGCCAATACTTTGCGTTCCCTTTTAGTCAAGAAACGTCCTTCGTCTGCAATCACTCTGGGCTCGGTATACCATATCCCATGCTCTGAGTCAGATTGCAGCTTCTCCTATGTCGGTGAGAGTGGTCGACCATTGAACGAAAGGAAGAAAGAACATAGAAGAGCTCTACAAACCCTCGACGTCGACCGGTCGGAGCTGGTCAAACATCTTTGCGACAAAGGTCACATGGTTGCTCTAGATCGGATGGAGTGTGTTGACAGGGAGGAGAACTGGCGGCGTCGAGTCACCAAAGAGGCGTTGTGGACTCGAAAACTGAGATCATCCAATAAGACTAAGGCGGACATTGGAACTCTCTATGATTCTGTTTTGTGACTGTAGATGATTTTTACTTATTTTGACTTTACTAACTTCTTATTTTATTAGTAGTCTTGAATTTCTTAATTTTTCATTCTTGTAAATGAATAAGTCTTCTTGAATTGTTATCATTTCGTTCCGTCTGCAATAATGATGAATAAATTCACTTGCGCATGATTATGGTGGCCGACGGTCGTCGAAAGCGCTCGCGCGAGACTAACTAATTTTGCTTTGCACTAATGTGTCAAATATCTGACATGGGGAGCTTCCAAACAGATAATATTAAATGTTGTCCCAATGCGCCGAAATATACGGTCATGCTCGTTATTAATCTTACTTTCTTTGTCCATTAGCGCTCATTAGAGCGGGCAAATGCTGTGCGTTATCTGCTTTCCATTTGCCCCGCCTTAAGCAAAATCCCGCCTTAATGTGCTGAAAACTGCTCATGCCTAGTGTTGGGAGATTAGCTGGCGACAGTGTCAGAATTTCTGGGTTCAGAGCGACAATGATTCATTTGAGTTTGCTAGTGATGTAATGACTGAGTTCAATCATAAGATAAGCCAGTGTTGGACATATGCAGCGCACATTGTGAAAATAAATTACAACAATTCACCATTTTTTGATTATTCTAGGAGCTTTCCATATATCTGATGAAGATAATTGAAAACTAAATTTTCTTCACGAGCGCTTTCAGCCAGCACCGCAGGCCATTATCAAGTGAAATAAGGGTTGATTTAAAATTGATCTAAAATTGATGCAGCGCAAAAATTAAAAAAGAGCAGCGCACATTTCCCTGATTATATTTTTGTGTGTGTAGGTACATCTTTCAGCACATTGTAGAATTATACAGTGAAACCTTTTATAAATAATAAGCAGGCACAATTCTTTAATTCGTCATACGTACATGTAAATGCACATAGAACATCACTGAATAGAATTATACAAACACGTGCATACAGGGTAAGGCATAATAAAGGTGATTATATCTTAAAGTAGCATAACTTTCTAATTTTTTGTTGTTTTTATTGATCTGGTATAGAAAAACTTTGATATCATTTTTTGTCTATAATTATAATTAGAAATAATATTATTTCAATAATTTCAACTTATAGACAAAAAGATAAACTTTTTAATTATCCAACGGTAATCAACAAGATATGTCTCATTTTAAGCCAATTTACACATCTCTATCACCAAAATCATCATTGCAATGATTGCGTAATTGATGAGCATAATGTACATGCAAAGCAGGAAAAATCGAAAACCAAGAAGCTAGATGAAAAGAATAGCGGTACTGAATAGAAAAAAACCATTTCCAATTCCTCACTTAAGCAATAATTATCATAGCGATGTCTTTCTGTTGCAGATGATCACTCAACAACAATTGGCTGATGACTGGATCAGCCTTCAGCAATCACGCCCTTTAACGGAACGCTAGAAGTTTCGTATTTTCCTGTTTCACTTCTTCCGATGTCTGCACGTCTCTTCCAAGTTAAAGCCCAAGCATTTTCATTTTGGAAAAATGTCATCACTCATCACTCTTGCCTTTGACCATTAGACCACATTCAATGTGTCCATGATCGATCATTGAACTATTCATCGCGAGATCTCTTTAGCTCTTTATCAATATTATTAGGGGTCCAGCACGAATGCTAAATTAACTTGATTAATGTTTGATTAACTCTTTCTTTCTCACCTTGCTGTTTTGATAGAGTTCAGTGACAGAATCGACGAAAGATTTTAAGCCATAGACCCGACTGTGGCTACTTCTCATTCAAAATTTGAAATTCGATTTTGCAGAAAGTTCATAGATATGCAAGGTATAATGTTTTCTGATGCCATATGATGCTCTGCCGCTTCATATGAAAATATCTTCCGATAGATTTTTGATTAAATTCATCGATCCATTTATGTATCTACAAATATTCATTTGGTCGTTTGCAACCATGATGAAAGACTTCGCCACGATGATCATCATTTAACTGAAGAATTTGAAGTCGCGGTTCTTTTTATTTGCCGTACTATATACTCGCCTATACGTCGATCCGACTATCAATCGACCCCCCGACTTTGCCGCCCAAATACTGGTATATTTCCATAGGCCCGCCTATAAGACGAGATGGAAAGGTGAAATTTTTGTTGAGTCAAGTTCGTCAGTAATAATTTTAAATGTAATTACAATTTAATTACAATTTAAAAACAATTTTAATTTCCCCGGTATAACTACCGGTATGTATTGCGCGCGCACCGGTAACTGCGGTTCAATAACAAATGAAGATCTGACGTGTCGTCTGGAGCAACTGATGAATGCGAATAGCGATGTATTGAATATTGCGGGAGCACCGGTAACTGGGGTAACAGAAAAAATGCTATAAATTTGATGGGACCCGCCCATAAGTCGAGATCCCTTCTTTTGGAATGAATTTTGGGTAAAAAAACTCGACATTTTTTTATTAAAGAATGTTTGCGAAAATATGCAGCGAAAACTAATTTGAGTACGCCGACTAACTTCTCATCACTATCATTTGAATAGATTCAAAAAATGAAAGCAAATAAGTGATTCATTACGAATTTGGAGTCCAACATGTACAAGAGTGATTTCGACAATGGAAGCAAATTGTCGCTATTATCGGTAGCCCCAATTGATTATCGCGACTGTGTCGACACGGCGCAGGAAGTAAATGGCACGCGTATTGCTACCAGCTACCTTGCATTTGTAAATGCTACGGGCACTCTCAATTCTGCCACAGGATTGCCGATATTTTTCGATGATAATACTGTGATTGGAGCATTTTCGAAATCAGATTTCGGCGTTGAAAATACAAGTGAATTATTGAATTGCAGTTTTCATAAATTCGATACAGAATAATGTTGAAAAAAACTATAAATCGCTTTAGATTTCAAAATTTAGATATCCTCAAAACAACGATTCTGATTCTAAAATTTGTTTTCTCCATTTATTCAGTTTGTTTCTTCATCAAAGCAGTCTATTCTTGAAGAAGTTTGGTAAATGCAAATAGCGTGCTCATACTTTGTGAACACATATGTCAAGTGTTATCAGTGATCAACACTATAAATGGAAATCATTGGATTGCCCTTTGTTTTATAAAATGAGAAGTAATAACGCTGATTGCCATTGTTTTCTGATTAAGCTTTGAAATATATTTCAACGATCCAAAGCAAAACCAAAGCAAAAAGGAAAATGAAATGGAAGTTGCAATGAGAAAATTAGCATTCAATATAAGACGGTTTAATCGCATCTTGTTCATTGCTATAAAATCAACACAAACTACATGTGCAACAGTGTAGCAGGTCTGATGATGAAAAGCTAGTTAATTTCTGTTGTAATTGATTATAAAAATCCATGGCCATATTGTGATTATTTTTCCGGAATTTATACAACCTAAAATTTTAAGAGCAACAATTTTCATACAAATAATTTCGAAAACTAAGATTTCAATTTCTTTAGTGGAAATTTAGTTTCGAATATCATAGAATTTCATTTCTATAATATCGATTCGAATTTTGAAAATTTTGAGAATCCTTGCGATGTATCGAATACGAATACGCAAGTTTTACTCAAATCAGATCAATAACTCTTTTTCAAACTTCTTTTAGTATGCTCCTCCTGACTACTAAATCCTATTCAATGAATGGTTTGAATTGATGAATTTTTGAATATTGGACATCGGCAGTCGGTATGATGCGAGAGGAAAGAATGCCTTCGCTAATTGCTTGTGCGCCATCGTTCAGTTGAGAATAGGACATCCGGTTAGTCCATCGATTTCGATTAGCTATCAAAAGAAAGCTCAGAAAATGCTCACTCCCTCCGTGCATCAATCGCTATTAAACTCACATGTTTTCTTATTGAAAAAATTATGACTTGAACGAAATTGAACGATTCGTGGAATTCAAATGTCAAACTACTATTTATTTACAAGATGACTGACATCATTGGAATGAGAAGCGCCAATTATTGGCGTTGTTATTGTGCACACAACTATTGTGTTGTGATGTGCAGTAACTTTGGGATCGATTCATTAATAACAGCATCAATATCTGGGGTCCTTAGGGAACTCAAAATCCCTATGGTAGAATGGAGCTAATCCTTCAACTGGCATGTGCCTTGCTTGTATTTTTAACTCATGACAATAATTTTTTGACTGTAATTTGTGCTTAATACTAGTTCAAAGCGCTGCATAATCTTTGCGCCGTACAAAGATTGAAAATCCTTGGATCGACTTAGAAATGCCGCAAAAATGTCGACGAAAAAGCTATCATCTCCAACCTTTGCGCTAAAGTACCGATGATGTGAAAATTACAGTACTTCGTTTTTCTGCTGTTCGATATTTTGATCAAAGTCAACTGACCACAACGTACATAGCAAATATGATGTCATGCTCTCTTTTATTGATGTAGTTATATTTGAAGATCAGTAGCGCTCTCT
The DNA here is from genome assembly GCA_907163375.1 of Prostheceraeus crozeri. NCBI lineage: Eukaryota > Metazoa > Platyhelminthes > Polycladida > Euryleptidae > Prostheceraeus > Prostheceraeus crozeri. Next base: position 20,513 of record CAJQUW010001717.1, read on the forward strand.
AAAGAAAAAATCCTTTACTTACTTGACTAAGTCCCAGTTTTAACTATGAATCACAGCGTAAGAAGCCAATCTCGTTCAATGATAAAAGAAATATTGGTACAAATGATTTCTATCTGTACTAGAAACGTAGGAAATGATATTATCCCGATAAGGTGTAAGCGCTAGCGCTGTCTTTGAAGTCAATCTTTAACTTATAATTCATAACTTCTATTCTTCAGAATTCTTCTTATTCTTCAAAATGTCCTTGAATAGTCTGTTTGATAAATTGTCGAGCATTGCCCATATCTGGTTTCTCAGTTATTTCGTCAGTTGTTGGTGTATCCCAAACACCAGTCGGTTGATTGAGAATGAATCCTTCAGGGCCTTTCATATACTGACTGTAAACTGTTGTGTAAATTAGTTTAGTTCTTTCATCTGATGATAGCAAATATTTCCTGATAGTCATAGCAGAATATTCATCTTCCTGGGACGGCTCAAAATCAATTCCGTATTTCTTGCAAATATCAGGAATTCCAGATAAGTAACTGTTGGTTACTGGATTGAAAATAGGAAATGTCATAACTTGTTTATTGTATAGTATGACTGTTTTTAGCTTCAATTCAACTGAGCTACGATTAGTCTCCCCAACCCATAGAGGACGGATTGTTATCCAGATTTTATAGCTTTGATATCCCACCTCTATGCTCTAACTCGTATATTTCATAACAACGAATTTAATGAAAATGCATGATAGATATCTTTAAACCATGATTGTGTAACTTTCCGGGCTGTATTTTAGACTTTTTGATATCCTAGGCATATACAAGGTGTTTCAAAAGTAGGCTAACAGTTGATTTTGCCCTAGGAAATCTATGTTGACCGTTCTATTGGCGATTTACACCTGAATCAGTCGATGGATATCCATGATCAGTCCAACATGAGCCATAGACTTCGAAGTAATTGCTACTATCATTTAGAAGTCTATGCAGTAGCATTCCATTGGCAAAGGAATTTTGAAATCTATCATGGACAAGATATAGCACCAATCTGACATTACGTACATGGATATGTTCAATTAATTTGATTTGAATCAAACACTGTTAGTTTGACTTGAAGTGAATTAAACAAGCTTGAAGCTTTTTTTGAATTTGCTGCTTCTGTCATGTCAGGTCATCTGAAAGAGGATCAGAGAAAAGGATTTTGAAATCCTTTTGGAAAAACAAGAATGCTTAAAAGGTGCGAATGGAATGGAGAGATGCCTTTCACAGCAATCCTCCATCAAGATTTGCTATTTATCGCATTCGAGATAAATTTGAAAAGACCGGTTCGGTAGAGAATGCACCGAAGATCAGGACGCCCTCGATCAGTTTCAATAACATCAAACGAGGAGCTAGTGGCCCAAACATTTGTTCAAAGTCCGAAGAAGTCAACAAGAAGAGCCTCATTGGAGTTGGACATTTCTCTAAGCTCTACTTGGAGACTGATGAGGAAAGTTGAGTGAAACCATACCGACCCAGACTGTGTGCAGCACCTTCTACCGGGATGATGCTGAACGACGCTTGCAGTTTTCTGTGCTCATGTTGTCGGAAATTCGGGAGAACCCAGATTTGCTTGACAAGATAGTTTGGTCTGACGAAGCCAGTTTCAAACTATCAGGTCACGTAAATAGATATAACTGTGTCTACTGGTTCCCTGAAAATCCGCACATGGTATCAACAAATGAGCTGGAACCAGCCTGGCTTAACCGTCTGGGCCGGTATGTCAAGCAACGGTGTGATTGGGCCAGTATTTTTTGAAAGAACTGTGACGGCTGAGGTGTACCTTCAATGCTCCAATCCTTTGCGATTCCTGAGATGCAGTCATTGAACAACTTCAATGAGCTGTACTTTCAGCAGGGATGGTGCACCAGCGCATTTTGCAGTGAGTGTCAGAAGCTATCTGAATGACACTTTTCCAGGAAAGTGGATCGGGAGATGTGGTAGCATCCTTTGGCCTCCTCGCTCTCCCGATCTAACTCCGATGGACTTTTTCTTTTGGGGCGTTGTAAAGGAGAAAGTGTACGGACGAAAACCTCACACACTTTCTCAAATCCGCTCCTACATCACAGATGCCTGTCAAGAGATCAGTGATGACAGGAACTTATGCAGAACTGTGTGCCACAGTGTGGCCGAAAGACTACAAGAATGTGCCGATGTCCATGGTGGACATTTTGAGCATTTGCGTTCGTGAATTTTTGCAACTTTAAGTTGATTAATTTTTTGATATGTTGAATAGGCCTTGGTTATTCATTTGTTCATTTTTTTGTTAGGAAACCAAGCAAACAAAATGGTAGTTGTTTTAATGTTAATACCTTTATTAATTTCAGCCTCCTCTAGGCCATCGTCAGAAGCTTCTGAGGATGGTCTAAGAGGAGGCTGGAATTAACAAAGGTGAAGGACATTTGGATGTTAGCTGTTCTTCCTTCTTCGCCTCCCTGTCTTGTGTTGACGACAGCGTCTTCGTGCACCAGGCTGAGGGGCGCGGAGGACATTCGAATGTCAGCTGTTCTTCCTTCTCCGCAGTAACACTGAAACAACTACTATCTTGTTACATGGTTTCCTAATAATTTTTTTTTGATAGATGTTGGATAGTTATTCGACTTCTCATGATCGTATAGATTCAAATTGGGTTGTAGTGAAATATGTAGGCATGAAAACACTGGAGATCATGAGATATTTTTAATATGATTTACGCGATGTCAAAGAGTATTGAATTTTTGCCCCTTACGAATACAAGGCATATTAGCTATCTGTGGCATCGTGAAAAAGATTATTATGACATAGCTTATTAATCTATAGCATTAAGACATAGCTTTTCAAGGCCAATTTCTACTGTTAGCCTACTTTTGACACACCTTGTA